>JAJJMA010322022.1:0-14364 GCA_023529015.1 Papaver nudicaule
TACCCGAGGCACTAAGCGACCTCTCCAAGCGAGCTGCATCTCGCTCCTCCTGTAGTCGATCCACATCCATTTGGAAAAAGTGATTTTCTCGGGACAATATCTTGTTTCTATTCGTCATTTCCTCGAGAAGGCGTTTGCCTTGATCTACCTTCCTTCTCTCATCTACATAATTACTCTCGGCCTCCTGCCTTTTCAACCTATAGTAACTTACGTCTTCCAAAGCTCTATCCCTCTCTGCCAACAGCGCCGCTCGGTCATCAAGATAGCCTTCGCTACTTGAGGCAAGTTGAGATGACTGGCGATCATTCCGAAGCTGATCATTAGCCAATCGAGCTTCCTGAAGATTTTTCTCTAACTTTTCCAGCTCGCCTTTTCAAATGGAAGTAGCAAACCTGTCTTAGGAAAGGCTGCCGAAAACATATGCTTTCGACAAAGCAAATAAGAAAACAAGAAACTTACATATAGACTGTCTTTTCGCCTCAGCACTGCGAACTTTCTCCTGGGCAAGCTCCTCTTGCATCCGATGAAACTCTCGTGCATAATACTCGGTCTCTCCAGCTTGATCAAAATTGTGCGCTAGGAGGCCGGTGGCATGATAGTCGCCCTAGCAAAAAGTAGCACAAATAGATTAGCAAAACTTTCCAGCAGCATCAACACAAACAGCAGACAAACGCAACTTACCGCCTGGACCATGGCCAAATTCTCCTCGTAGGACAGGGGAGGACGGCGGCAATCATACTCGGCTCGAGGACAATCACCCCCGAAGAGATCACCAAGCTTCTTACAGAAATCTGGGTCCAAGGGCTGCCTTAAAGGATCCGAGGCATAAGCCTCAAAACGAGCCGAAACCTCGGTAGTAAACTCACCAGGGCAATAATTCTCGTACAGAACCTCTTTAAACCTCTCGGCAGTATAGGATTGCCTGTATCTACAAGCATAGCTAGGAGCAGGTGGAAACACCGAACTTTGCGGAAAGCTGGCGACAAACTGCATGGCAGGGTCCACCTCAATATATGAACCATCCTCTTGGGGGCAAAGGAGATCCGCCGGCGTAATAACCATACCCGAAGGAGGAACAGAAGGTTCTCCAAAAGCATTGGCACAGACTCCTATGGCAGCGGTAGAGGCACTGGCAAAATCCGTAGACATAGAAGCAGTTGAAGAAACAAATTCCGAGGCAGCAATAGCACTCGAAGTCCCAAGGATTACAGCTGAGGCAGAGGCACTACCAGCAGCGAGGGAAGGAACAGTGCGAGGGTTCGTAGCAATTACTTCCTCGTCCTCTATCTCAATCACCTTCGACGTGGAAATTTCTTGGCGAACAACTGGAGTCTCCTGTGGAGGAGCCGTAGCATCTTGGCGAAGGATAGTCTGAAACCCCTTCAACATTACTTGCAAGGCAGCCTTTTTCAGCGGCCGAGGAACATCAGAGCCTTCCCCATAGCTAATCTTCATCGACTCACGACTACGCTTTAAGGCACCTAAAGGCTGTCCCTGCAAATAAGGAGCCGTCTTTCTCAGGAAACAAACAGAGGCAAGTATGAATACTTCGGAAAAAGTCGAGAAAGTATTTGTTACCTGTTGCATAGCCTCCTCATCAGGCCGAGGACGCTTTAAGGTGCCCGAGGACTCAACAGCGACATCCTTCCCCTTGCCCGAAAAAGAGCGAAGCAACCTCCTTTCCTCGTCAAGAAAACAAATGGAGAACAAGTGCCGAGTCTCAAATTCGTGACCCATCTCGAACTCAGTCCGAACGATGAATCGGCCTGTGTCCTTCCAACCTCGGAGTATAGGTCCCCTGAGAAGTATAGGCTCCGAAGACCAATCCTCGTCCAAAGAATAAACTAAAGCTTCGGGAAGAACGTCTCGGCTACCTGCCACCCTCCGAAAGCTAACTCCGAAGGGAGCTACCTCATTGTCTACAGTCAGAAAGGGCTCGTAATGTTTAAAGAAGTTTTCGACGTTGTAATAGTATCTCGCTGTGGATTCGGCAGGAATGTTATTTTCAGACTGAAGAACCCATTGATTAATAAGATAAATGGCGCTACAGGTTAGTTGCATCACGCCACGAGGTGGAGAAAGAGAACAGATAATTTTAAGAAACAAAGGATTATCAGATCGATAGAGAGGGGGAAGTAATCCAGCGATAATTTGATGAACAGTTACTACCAGAACCTCTTCGTTGCACTGATACTTTTCGACTAGCGCCGGAGTTAGTCTGGGAGAATCAAGGGACTCAATACGAAAGCCCCTTTCCTCAGGATGTAAACCATTCAGCCTTGAGGAAACGGTTTCGATGGCAGAAGCAGACGACATAGAAAAAACTGAAAAGCAGGGAAAAAGTAGTACCACCGGTGACGGAAATAGCAGAGGCAACCGGAGAACAAAGAGGGAAAAGGGGAAAATCCTAAAGAAGTCAACTTTATGAGAGAAAGGATCGCTTACAGCAATGGGTCGAAGAGGAAAAGGTGGAAGAGTCGTCTGATATAAAGCTCCAGATGAAAGAATTTTCACGGAAAAGGGCCGCCGGCGCCAAGGAAGACGAAAACGAAAGGTCAAAAAGTTTTTAGAGGGAGAAAACGAAACTTAAATAGTGAGGAAACCGACTCCACCGGTCAGAAGGTGAAAAGCCAAGAGCTTAGGAGAACGTGTTGTGAAGAAAAATGCACACGTGGCAGGAAGTAAGGATACTCGACGAAGAGGTGGCAAGAAAGGAGGTTTCCTCTCCTCGCATCTTCGATACGAGGAAAGGAAAGAGGCAAACTGTAGGGGGTAAAACCCGTCGGACCACGTGTCTCGCATCCACGAAGCATAGCCATGCCGAGAGAATCACACCGAGAAGAGTAGTAACGATGCCT
This sequence comes from Papaver nudicaule, assembly GCA_023529015.1. Classification (NCBI taxonomy): domain Eukaryota; kingdom Viridiplantae; phylum Streptophyta; class Magnoliopsida; order Ranunculales; family Papaveraceae; genus Papaver; species Papaver nudicaule. The sequence goes on from JAJJMA010322022.1 coordinate 2,859, forward strand.
TGGGCTGATGAAAGTAAAGAAGCTACACCAGAGCGAAGTAACGGATTCAGAGAGAAAGGGTTCGGACCACTCCAAAGGACCGAAGCCCAGGATTTAGCCTCGGTGCCTAAACCGCCTTACTCGACAGAAACTGACACTACCACGATTGAGTCTTTTGTCTTTATTAGCTGTAAACCACCCAAGCTCGGCCTATATAAGGCGAGCTTGGAAAACATTTTAGGGGTTGGATTCTTGTTTGGTTGAGCCTAAGTAGCAAGAGAGAGATTAGGTTTGTAATCTCCTCTGGTTCCTTAGGGTTTAATTCTTGTAATCTCAGCATTAGCAATACATAGAAGTCATCTTTATTTAATCTTTCTTGCTTTACTTAGCTTTGAATCATTGTTCATAGCATCCTCGATGCCGTTCTATTCTGCCTTCGGGCTGTTAAACACAACTAAATACTGTATGTGCGAGTAGATCTGATGGATATGGTATCTCGTGTACCTATGCAGATTTTCTACTCGTACACTCTGTGTGTGTTTGAGGAAAGGATAAAAATGGAGATAAAGTTAGAAGAGATAATGAAGATGAATTTGTTGGACGAGTATTAAAACTTGAGGCTGAGTTTATTTAGACTTGAGGCTGAGTTTTTGTTCCTGATTTTAATGAATACAAAGAGAAACTTGCAGAGAAGGAATCAAAGATCAGCAATGGTAAGATCCAAAGAGCCGCCTAAAAGTTAGAAAACTTACCCGTCGAATTCCTCATCTCTGAGTTGCAGAGACAAGAAGAAGAAACATACAAAAATGGTGAGTTGTTAGGGTTTTATTACAACTCTTTAATCTTGACCGTTTATCGAACCTCCACGTTCAGATTCGGACACATTGTATACAACTTCTAACTGGACGTTGGTATATAACTTGTCATTGTTATACTTTATGAGGGTAATATTGTAATAACGTATATTCTGTTACATAAATAATAACTGAGTTAGGTCAACGTGTTGATTTGACAGTCAACGTTTTTTCTGGGTACCAACGCTTAATATCTAAAGTATTGGGTACCAAAGTCGGCAATTAGTCATTTGCTGGGTACCATCGGTTAAATAGCCCAATTTATTATCAACTTTAGCAGATTGACAATACCCATCCCACTGAAGTCAATTGTATTTTGGTTCCTTCTTAGAATTCTCAGTTACTTGGGGGTTCGGCGAGCAGCCTCTCTGATCGTTGTCTTGGTGTTCGTTGGTGAGGTAGGAGTCTGAGGTTTATCTGAAGTGGTTTCAGAAGCCATTGAAGTAGTTTTAAGGTGGTTAGAAAAAGATGCAGATACCGGAAAGAGTTGCAGCGGCGAGAAAAGCTACCGGAAAAAGGAAAATACACCGTAAGTAGTGATTAAGGAATGATTCAAGTGATGACGGTGCTTGGATGAGAGCGAAGTGGTTGAAACAAAGCAGAAAAATGGTTGAATCTGGTGGTAGAAGTGAAGAACGACGACGGTTAGGGTTTTGGAGTTCTGGAAAACTTTAAGAAAAGAGAAGAGTTTTTAAGTTTTGAAGAAGATAGATCTGGGTTGGAAGAAGAAAATGAATATATAGGTAGAGAAGTGCAACCGGTTTAACAGGTCATCAGGTCAAAAGGAGTTGCCGAAATTCACGGCATGAGAAAAACGTGGCGAGAACAAAAGTAGTGGAGAACATGGACTTGGCATTTTCGGCAAACAAGGAATTTCATCCCCAGCGATCAAAGCTCTTGGAGACAAAAGAGCCAAAATGTGAGTGTAGAAAATGCCTTCACCCTATGAAAACATCCTAGAGGTGAAGTTATATAAGAAGACTATCTCTGAGAAGCATAGAATCACCTGCAAGGAACTTCAGCGAATCACCTAGTTTGACAGACAAAAGTACGGTATGGTGAAGGTTGCACCAGCGACATCACAAGAAGAATTGGAGAACGAACTCTTATCAGCGGACAAGGTACACGTCACCGACAAGTGGTTGAGAAGTAGTTGATCATTTATGAGAGGTCAGACCGGTCATATTGTCAGAGTTGACTCGTTGACTCAGTGGAAGCCGCGCCAACAATCCTTATCCAGAAGAAGGCTAGTTCGCTAAAGAAGAAGAAAGGGAAAGTAAGGACGCCGATCATGCATGTCGGCGAAAGAAGAAAAATAGTTGTCAGTCGTAGAGTTGTCTCTATTAGCTGTTATCCATTATGTAAAACGTCTATATAAGGAGAGAGACCCCTCTTGTGTGAGGGGTTGAACGAATTTGGTCTCGTTTAGAGAGAGGAAAAGCGGTGAAATCTAGTTTCTCTCCCTAGCCCAGTACTGAAGAATAGTGTTCTTGAGAGAGATTATATTAGCAAATCCTTGTAAGGTGAGTGATGTACTTAAGTTTATTGTAGTGGATTCTCTTGGACGTATTCTTCTAATCTTGGAAGGGGAACCAAGTAAATGACTGTCTGATATCTCTAACCCTTCTCCTTACTTTGATATTATGTTGTTATGTGTGTTCGTGTGTGAAACATGAATATATTATTTGGGTGTACTGTGTAAGATCTCTCCATGGAATTTTACATAGTTACAACCGTTTTTCTAAAATTGTTTTTTACGGCTTTATCTTCTAAATAAAATATATAACATGAGTTTTTAGACCGTTTTTTTTTTTTAAGGAAAAAGGAGCAAAGCCCCCGAAAATTTCATATATTCCGTAGAAAATTTACATCAATCATGATAATAGAAATAACAAAAAGATACAAAGATTATGTACTCTAAGATACAACCAAAGTATTAACTTTATGTACTCCATTGAATTAGTTGATATTTGAGGGATGGTGTTAAACTTGATTTGATTCCACCATTTGAATTTATGTTCTTCATTGAGAACAATTTTTTCTTCTTCTTCATGAAGATTAGATGTTCCAAAGTGGAGTGATTTGCGTTGAACATCGAAATTGCAATAACATCTAGCTAGTAGTCATGGATCTTCATTGATGGCAGATCTACGTCACGCCGCTGTTAATTGCATTGAAGATATGGAAGATTGTAGAATTCAACAGAAGTGCCAAAATAGGCTATATATATGAAATTGAATAATCACCAAAATAGAGATTATGTTTTATTTTAGATAATAATAAATACTATATTTACAAATCCTAAATCCTACCCAGATCTTTAAGGAGATATAATCAAGATCTGGGCAGAAAACTAATTAAAATAAAGATTAAAATTAAACAAGTTGTTCATGGTTTGGTAGAAGAATGGAGAAGGAAGAGAAAAACGGTTATGCAGAGCAAAACCGAAGAGAGAGAAGAGTCTGTCCATTTTTAGACCGTTTACACGCCCATTATAATCATTTTCAGAGAAAAGAATATCTTTTTTTTTTAAAAGAAGGCCACACTTTACTAATAAAAGGCTCGAACCACAGTAAGGTACAACTCGTGGGGTAGTGACACCCAATCGCTCATTATACAGAATTTGGTGCAGAATAGTAGGTGTAACTGACTCCCAGATAACTGTTGTTGGGGATCGTGGATTACTAGTTTGTTGTCGAACTGCTTCATTAGCGACTTCTCTGGTTGTCGACCAAGATCAAACACGTTCTGTATGTCAAAATAGTATTGACCCAGACCTCTTGATATCAAGTTCAGCTGTTGAACTGCTGCCAAACTGTTGATGTTGAGGTGAAGACCTTCATCTTCCGTTTCGATCTCCTCCATAAGCTGATGAGAAGCTGATACCATACAAGTAGGCTTTCTAATACAAACGACGAAAAAACCCGAAAGAAACACTCTTGAATAGAAACAAACCAGGTTTTTTGTACTTTTAATAAGTTGTGGGCAATTGCTGAGGCGATTTTGGAAAAACTCTCATCAACTCCTTTAGAATTTACTGTTCAATTACCAAGTTCAAGTCAAAATTTCTTATCTATTATGTAAATCATTAAACAATCATCGACTAACCATTACCACTTGATTCATCATTCATCTTTCTTGTGTATTTAAAATTCTGATAACCTGTCTTTATTAAATTAAGATGGTTTAGGGTTCTCATATCCAGTTTTCAAAACCAGACATGCATGTTTGGTAACTACTTTCCTTTGATTCTTCCCTTTTGCTACTTTCGCACAATCTCCATTTCTCCTCCATAATACTTGCAGTTATTTTCTCAGTATTCATTAACCGCTACCACGTTCAATAATCTTTGAAACCCAACTGCCATTAACCGTCTTCATAGGATTCTTATATCCTCCTACATAGCCCTAGAGGTTTTTCCCTAAGTCTTTCTCTGATCCCATTCCAAACCCAGAATGTCGTCAATGAGGAAAACATCTTCAACTGAATCCTCTCAGGATTTGCTATGTAAATTTGCTAACCTTCTGGCTGAAGAAGAATCTTCATCAACCATCAATCTCAACACCACTTTTCCAGGAACAAAACTAAAACATCATAATTGTCTTGTTCTGAAAGTAATCAGTCCCAAAACTCAAACTATTTCATCTGTAACAGAAACTCTTCAGAAAACTTGGAAAAAAAAACATGTGTACTATGTAACTGTTTTTACTGAGGATACATATCTCGTAAAATTCGAATCTACTGCGGATGCAGATCTAATCATGGAAGGCAACACATGGATAATCAAAGATGATGTGTACTATGTAACTGTTTTTACTGAGGTACATATCTCGTAAAATTCGAATCTACTGCGGATGCAGATCTAATCATGGAAGGCAATACATGGATAATCAAAGATGATGTATTCGCTCTTGAGAAGGTGATTCCAGGAAAACTCCCAACTGATTACAAGTTTGATAAAATATAATTTGGTCTTCAGATCCATGGTTTGCCGGTGGAACATCTAAGTGCTGCTTATGTTTATGAACTTGCCTCTCAGATCGGGAAAACTAGACCAATACCTGCTTATGAAAGCACAACTTGGGGTAAATTTGCAAGAACAAAAACCTATGTTTCGATTACCCATCCACTACCACAATCTATTAACTTTCCTTTGGATGGTAACCCTAACTACTGTCTCTCTCTGAAGTATGAAAGATTACCACGATTCTGCTTATATTGTGGTTTTATCGGTCATTGGATGAAGTTCTGCCCAAAAATCAACAAATACAAGGATCATATTCTGAATGATTATCCGGAAGAAGTTCATCAAGAAGCCATGGAGTTACTAAAGCCTGCTTACAAACCAACCATCAGTGCTACTCCTAAGTTTCAACTAACTGAAATACCCTCTCTGCATGAAATCTATGCTCTTGAAGAGCTTGTCACAACCCAATCAGATAATTTACCCACTAATGATGTAGCACTAGCATCTTCCTCGTCCCAAAATCCATTGGCCCAATACGACATATCAGGGTCTTTCAACGGCAATATCAACTCATTCTCAAGTCAAGATGGGGTAACTGTGTCTCGTACCACAATAATAGCTGGGCAGCGTGAAACTTGAGTGGATATTAATCCAAATCCCAACCCAAGCATTACTATGACACTTCCGAAAAGGCAAGTGCAATCTTCAACTCAATTCTCGGCACATCTCCAGGGACCAGATGTTGTGGGTTTCAACAAAGTAAAGAAAGAAACCATGCTACCATCTCCACCGGTGGTTCCAAGATCTATGCAGTTAAACCCTCAAGTCTCGGCATACTATCAAGGCCAAAATTCTCGGATTCTAGACAAAGGAAAGCAAGCTGATACGATGACATCCTCGCAGCAAGTCCCTAATTTTCAAAGATTTCAAATCCATGGCTAGAAATGCTGGTCAAGAACAACGTTTGATAATCAATTCAGAGTGTGATGAAAATAGATGGGCAAAAAGAAGGCAAGATGAGAACTACATCAGCCAAAATTCTCCTCAACCAAAAATCGCAAGGAAGAATGCATCCTCTTCTAACTATGGCAGTGGTAAGGCGGCGATCCCTAAATAGCCGCATGATAAATGTTAATTAACTTGGAATTGTTGGGGTTTGGGGAATGTACCAACAATTCAAGCTCTACATTCATTCCTCAAGGGTACTAGCCCTTCAGTTGTTTTTCTTTCGGAAACAAAGCTAAGTGAAGAGGTTTCAACTCAACGTGTTCGTTAGTTTAGTTTTGAGAATTACTGCATTGTACCATCAGTAGGTAGAAGTTGAGGTTTATGACTGTTATGGAAAGAAGGTATAGAAATTGAAATTATCTCTAAATCAAGGAACTTTATTCATGTTAAGGTGGCAACAGTTGGTCATCCAAATCCATGGAATCTGTTATGCATTTATGGTCCACCACGGTGTGAAGATAGACCAAGATTTTGGAAGGATTTAACAGCATATTCTACAAACTTCACGGGTGCAAAATGCTACATAGAAGATTTTAATGCAATATCTTCTGGACAAGAGAAATTTGGCGGCCTTCCAGTCTTAAATTTTAATATCTCATACTTCACTGATTTTATCCAGCAGAACCATCTGTTGGATTTAGGTTACGCGGGGCCAACATATACTTGGACCAATGGAAGAGATATTAACTCCTTAATCCGTCAGAGGCTAGACCGTGTTTTGGCAAATCCAGATTGGTGTATTGAGTTTCATAGTGCTGCGGTTCTCCATCTGCCAAGAATAGCGAGTGATCATGCATCCATCATCCTCAATACAAGCAGAAACTTACTAAGGGCTGCACCTAATTACAAGTTCGAGGCCTATTGGATATCTCATCCAGATTTTCTAAGTAAGGTTGGAGAATATTGGTCAACAGATTCTCAAGAAGATATTCAATCTAAACTTAGAAAACTTGGGCAATTCCTCTCGGATTGGAGTCGAAGAAAAATCGGGTGTGTATGTCATAAAATTTCTATGTTGAAGACAAAGCTTTTAAGAATACAATCGTGGAGACCCACTGCACCAACTCTTCAAAAAGAAAAACTCATCACATCCCAACTCAATGAGTACATAGTCATGGAGGCTACTTACTGGAATCAGCGTATGAAACAATTATGGGCTAAGGATGGAGACAGAAACACAAGGCATTTCCATATATCCGTCCAACAAAAAAGAAGGATAAACAATATCTCTCACTTGCAAAGAGAGGACTCCAGTTGGATTACTGATCAGGATGAAATAGCTCATAACCTTGTAAACCATTTTGAGAAGCTTTTTCAACAACCTTGCAACTCAACAATTCCTTCACTTCTTTTAGAAACCACTACAGTAATATCAAGTGAAGAAAATGATGTAATCTCTGCAATTCCGTCTATGGAAGAAATATGGGATGTAATCAAGAAAATGGGTTCGTATACTTCTCCAGGCCCTGACGGGTACTCTCCTATATTTTACAAAACCTGTTGGTCGACTGTTTGTAATGATGTGTTTAAATCAGTAAAAGATATATTTGAGTATGCCTTGTTTCCTGATTTACTAAATCACACAAATATCACTCTGATCCCAAAGATTAAAAATTCCACATGTCCTTCTGACTTTCGCCCTATAGCATGCTGTAATGTCCTTTACAAGATTGTGGCGAAGATTATCTCAAACAGAATCAAACCGCACCTGGAGAATTTCATATCTTGGTCTCAGAATGTTTTTGTTCCAGGGCGTCAGATAGTGGATAACATTGTTATAGCTAAAGAACTTCTACACTCTATGAAGATCTCTCAAGCTACTAATGGTTTCTTTGCTTTGAAACTGGATATGGCAAAGGCTTATGACAGGGCTCATTGGGGTTTTCTTGGGGATATGCTTCAGAGAATGGGTATTATTGGATTATCTCACTCTTTGATTATGCAATGTGTGACCACAACCTCTTTCTCAATCAATTTAAATGGAGGTCCACAAGGTTTCTTCAAACCTCAAAGAGGTATTCGTCAGGGATGTCCTCTTTCGCCTACTCTATTTATAATTTGCTCTCATGGATTATCTTTCTTGATGAAGCAATATGAGCAACAAGGTCTCTACCAAGGTTACAAGATTAACTCATATGCCCCAATGATATCTCACCTGATGTTTGCAGACGATCTTTTCTTCTTTGGAGAAAACTCAAGAGTCAATGTCCAGCATCTGAAATCCATTCTTAATCAGTATTCAGAGATTTCGGGACAATTGATAAACTACAACAAATCTTCAGTTTTCTTCAGTTCAAGAAACTCTGAATTTAGAAGATCCATTACTATTGAAGACGTAGGGGTGAAAGAAATGTCTGTTGATGAGAAGTACCTTGGCATTTATCCTCTAAAGTCTGATTTTAGAATTGAAACTTATGATTTTTTAATTGACAAGTTCAATTCTAGACTAGCGGGATGGAGACATCACTATCTTTCCTCTGCTGGCCGTACGGTTTTATCAAAGTCAGTTATGTATTCGATTCCAATCTACTTCATGGGATTATGCCTTCTACCTAAAGGAGTTCTAGATCAGATTGAAAAAATCCAACGTTGTTTCTGGTGGGGTCACCCTACAGATGAAAAAAGACTTCATTTTATCAATTGGCAAAAGCACTGTAGAAGTAAACTTGATGGTGGATTAGGTATACGGGATATGGAGCTTATGAATAAATCTTTGGTGTGTAAATTGGCTTGGCGCTTTTTGGAAAATAAAGAAGCGATATGGGTAAAGTTATTAGAAGCCAAGTATTTAAAAGGTAACTCATACTGGTGTGTTATTTGTCCTGACAAGGCTTCATCGACATGGAAAAGCCTATTAGCGGTGCGTCCGATCCTTGAACACAAATTACACTGGCAAGTGGCCAATGGCAGAGACATCAGAATCTGGTAAGATCCGTGGCTACCCAATCAAATGCAACACCTTATCCAAGGAAATATTTCAAATACACATCGAATCACGACTGTGTCAGATCTTATTAACCAGCAAGATAAATCCTGGAATATGCAGTTACTTGAGGAGACTTTTTCTCCTATGATCAGGGAAGATATTAAGAATATATTTATTTCCAGAGACTCAACGGAAAAAGATATGCTTGTTTGGACTCCTTCTAATTCAGGTAAGTTCACTGCCAAAAGTTGTTATAAATCGTTGGTCAATGAGGTTCCATCTTCTTCGGTTATCCATCAATTTCCTTGGAATAAGTTTTGGAAGTATCATCACATGATTCCAAAAAATTCACACATTTGCATGGAAAGTCATACACAAGGGTTTATCTGTTAAATCTAATATCAACAGATTTATCAGTTCTGCATAAATTTCCTGTTCTTTTTGTAAGAACGATATTGAGACTATTGAGCATCTCTTATTCAACTGTCAGTGGGCAAGACTAGTTTTTCAGAGGATGAACTTTAATTCAATCACTCAACATGAAATTTCGAATGCTTCAGAGTTGATAATCCAATGGATGGAGAACAAGGAAAACCACGATTTCGAAAGGGGTATATGTATAATCTGGAACTTATGGAAATTGCGTTGTGAAATGGTCTTTTCAGGTGCTCAGTTTAATGCAAATCTGATTCTCAAGAGATCACAGGATGACATCAAGATGTGTTTGTCAGATATACACGCAACAGAGGACTCAACTGAAGTAGATATCACCCTTCGATGGGAATGTCCGGCTTCTCCTTTCGTAAAGATTAATGTCGATATTGCTTTTGTGACTAACAAGGGAGCTGCAGGTGTTGTCGCGCAAGACCATCTGGGGTGTTATCAAAGTGCTGCAACTACAACTTTTGATGTTACTTCTTCTCTATTAGCAGAGTCAAAAGCTTTCAGACTGGGAGTGGACTTGGCTTTGAGAATGGGTCTGAAAAATGTCATTGTGGAGGGAGATGCCTCAAATGTTGTCAATGCCATTACAGGTGACGTTTCAAGTATTCCTTGGAGTATAAGATCAACTATCCTGCCTATCAGAGAGGTGTTAAACTCCTTTGAGAATATTCATTTTAGATATGTACCCAAGCCTGTAAATAGCATTGCTCATTATCTTTGTCAAGAGGCAATGAAAAACTCTGTTAATGAATGGTGGAATATCAATTCACCACCTCCATGTATCTCTTCAATCCTCAAGTTTAATGAGGAATTCTAAATAAAATGGGCCTGAAGAAGGCCGTGTTTCCTTCAAAAAAAAAAGAAGAAACAGACCAAAATTGTTTCCATACACAATTTTTTTATTTCTAAAATTAAACATTAAAATCGAGGACTAAAAGTTCAAAATAAAAAAATAAAATACCAAGAAATAAAAAACATTATAACATAGTTATTGTACCCTTTTTTTTTTTTTAATAAAAAACATAGTTATTGTACCCATTTCATAAGTCTGGAGGCTCTGTTGAGCCTATGGTACCTTCAAAAAAAAAAAAAAAAAATTAAATAAAATTTTTTTTTTTTTTTAACGGTTATAACACCCGTTAAAAATAATAACGTTTTTTTTAATTAAATAAGAATGTTATATTAAAAGAAAAAATATGTACATACCTAGGAAGAACTCAAACACAGTCTAAATGTGAAGAATTACTTCCCAATTATACAAAATTTGGCTCACAGTATAGCCTCTAAACACATCCTTATCACAAAACCATAAAGCTATAGTTTGTTTTATGATCATAGTCAATTCTAACTCTTCCTTAGCTCTTCCTCCATGTACCCTGATGTTTCTTTCCTTCCACAAAAATAAAAAACTTGTTCCCCACACGCCCACCCAAAAAAAAAAAAAAAAAAAGGGGTTTGCCTGCCACCACTGCACAGTCGTATACCCTACCCTATTCCGGAGCAGAACTTAACTGGTTGTACTACCCTATTCCGGAACAAAATCAACTGGTTCTTTTCTTCTGACTGCGTCCGTTTAACGGCAGATCAGTCTCACCGTCTGTTATCATAAATCAGATTTCATCAGGTATATTTTCCCAAATCTACTTTCGGGTTTTCTTCTTTTAATTCTCCGATTCTTCTTTTCAGTTTTTGGGTTTTTCTTCACTCTATTTGTTCCTTTTAATATCTAGGGTTTTTGATGGTGTTTTGGGGATATCTTGAAGAATGAGGCCAGTTTTCTGTGGAAACTTTGATTACGAAACTCGTCAGTCTGATCTGGAGCGTTTGTTTTCTAAGTATGGAGAAGTCGAGCGAGTTGACATCAAGAATGGTAAAGTTCTTGTTTCAATATATCTACTATTTTGATTTTTCAAATATAATGTTGTGTTGTTAATTGATTTGAACTTTGCTAAACCTTGGTTTATGTTTGTTGGTTCAGTTATACACACACTCAAGAGCACGCACATGATTATGATTCGTTCATGAGCTTGGTCGCCTGGCTTTAAGTTTAGATGTCATAACTATTTGTCTCAACTTATGGACTGTCCGCACCAACGATATTACCAGTAGTTTAGTATCCGTGCTTAATTGATTTAGTGGAGTCATTTCACCAAGTTTTCTTCATTGGTGCATTGCGTTCAGCCGTAGGAGCGTGTTTTTCCGTTGAATCACATTGTATCTCACCTTTATACTACTATTCAAACTCATTTCTGTTCTGGGTCAGTAGCTGTCTCACCTTTATACTACTATTCAAACACATTTCTATTCTGGTTAACCCCAACACTGAAG
>JAJJMA010322035.1:0-10652 GCA_023529015.1 Papaver nudicaule
CCCCTGTCGAGTAAGGCGGTTTATTCGCTGTCGCTCCGAGGCTGAGTAGGGCTTCGGTCCTTCGTCAGGAGTCCGAATCCTTTCCGTCCGAGTCTTCGCTTCGTTTGTTATGTAACCTTGTCCCTCTTTAGGCTGGTCCCCTGTTGGTTCTCTCGGTATTGCTAGGCTTCCCGGATGTGAGACACGTGTTCCGAGGGGTTTTACCCCCTACAGTACCGATACTCAATTACCATAACCATGCCAGATATGTCCTTAGATTTATACGAAGACCACTCGTCAAGATATTTATGAGTATCACCTAAGATTGCTAGACCCCAATCATATTTCCCAACATTCTCTTAATTATCAAACAATAGAACCCAATGTTTATCTACTCTTGCGCTAGAATTTTCAAGAAGAAAATGACTGATACACCAAAGAAAGAACATTCGTGTAAACTCCTTTGCACATCCAGTATTGTCCACATTTCTTTCAATGTATCTTCTCAAGCAAGACAAGGGTAACTCATTCTTCTTAGAGCTTCATGGGACAATTTTCTCTTTATCTTCATCATGGTTATTTTGACTTGCTTCAAGTCTACGTGTGTTATATATCCTCAATCAAACCCCGTAAATATATATCATCCATAGAAGGATATGCTAGTTCACCCATGTCCCCTAGAAGAACTACTTGAAGTTTTCTAGGGTCACCAGTCGGAATACCCATTAACATATACCAATCTAAAGGAATCCCAATCTCAAACTCCTTAAAATGAAATCTCTTAGTTTTCTCCAACCAGTTATGGCTTCTAATAAACCTCTATCCCCATTGGCAAAATCAAACACAAACACTGAAGAAAACTCGCAACTATCACAATATTGTTTTGCTACATGGTTGTCCTTCACTACAATGTTATAAAACTCATTCACATGTTTCAAACTACTTCTAAACGCGAAGGTCCGTTGATCAAGTAATCATTACATACATGTCTCACACCATGTAGGTTTCTCTTGAATAATGTTTCAAACCCATATATAAACTAGTCCATATTCATACTTCAATCCATATATGAAGGAAAAAAAATCAATCACAAGACTAAATTGCAATAAATATTAATGATAACACAACTCGTTCAATGAACTAATCATACAAATTTCATTCATTTTCATCATTAAATCAATTTATCACACTAACTCAATTTTCATCACCAATTTCATTAATCCTACAAACTAATCCTACAAATTTCATTCATTTTCATCATAAATAATCCAAATTTCAATCATTTTCATCACACTAACTAAATTTACCTAAATTAAGCACAAAAATTTAACGCAACACTTCTTCGCTGTTAAGTTAGGCGCCTGGAATTCCATTTTGGAATTCACCATAAGAGTTGTGGGGTATTCTAGATAACGTGGATTTCCAGTCTAGAACCCAATCTAGAACCCCATAAGACTTAGCCTTACAACCAAATCTGGATGCCAAATTTGAGCATTCTTATCTTTTATGAACATAGCAACTTCCTTTATGTTTGAATTTTTATCCATGTATAGCAAACTTGGTCTACATTGTGGATATGTTTTAAATGAATGATCCTCCTATCCCTACAACTTACTTTTTTAACCATCAAGCAGAACGATGCATTCCCATCCCGAAGGAGAGGTCTGGGGTTCAAACCATTTATGTATAAATTAGTTGAGTAGGGTTGGGGTGTTGGTGGCAATACGCCACACCTCTTCTTCCATCTTTTTAGGCTTATTTCCCTTGTTTTCTATAGGACCATAGAGATCTCTGCAGTACAATAAGTCTTCCATCTTTGTCTTCCATATCATGTAGTTCTCACATGTTAAACTAACCATTCTAGTACCACCATTGTTGCCTTTCGTTATTGCACACGATTAGCTCAACCATATAGGATCTGATATACAAAATATGATAACAACAAATAAAGCAGAATAATCAAGAACGACGAGATAGAGATGAAAAAGAAGGGGTACCGAAATACTACCAACTTTTCGTTTGGGCTCGTGAGGCTTATGGTCAGATCTGGACGATCTCAAAAATCAATATCCAAATCTGTATAACCTGAGTTTGGATCACAAGTGATCAGTCTGACGCAAGGCAAAGTCTTGGTAAATCCTTTGTATGGATTGGGGACAACAATCAGGTTAACAATAACGTACTTCTTGTGTTTTCTTTAATTATATAATCATAGAATATAATGCGGAAAGTAAAGCACACAAGACATCAGATATTTTTTTAACGAGGAAACTACAACCTGTAGAAAAACTTCGGGACCTCGTCCATATTGAACACCGCACAGTACAAACTGTCTACAAACACTAACCTACTATAAGAGTTCGGTCTGGGATGTAGGAGAGACCAACTCTAGCCCTCCAAGCGAATTGTCTACTTTCGCACTCCTTACGTCTCTAGATTCCCCCACAGATCGTCACGCACTTTGTTCCCCCAGATGACGTCCTTTACAGGCCTAGGAGTTTCTTTAATCGCTGTTAAAGGCTTGTGTCAATAATTTCGGCTTTGCAACCTCAATTATCAATTGTATGATTGAACTGTCCTCTATCAGTTTGACATACGTAAAGCGACTTCCTTCGGATTGCTCCTGGTCATACGGAAATCTACTTACAAGATTGGGCTTACGCTGAAAACCTAGTAATCAATGCCAAACTTGTCTCTACCTCAATTGTAAAAAGAATCACTTAAGAAACTTATACAATTTGAGCTAACTGTGTCTTACAACACGTCATGCAGCCTTGCGTTTTTTCCTTTAAAACCCTGTAGTTGTGTATCAGTTATTGAATAGCCTTATAGCAGAAGAGAAGGACCGTAGAATAGATAAGAACGTATCAGGCAACCAAGGTTACAGGTTAATCCGATTTCAACCACTAAGGTCTCAATCTCCTACCTGTGCTTCCCAACTCTCAAGAGAAGTCTTTATATCGTTAGGTAAATCCCACAGAGGAACTGCTAGCTAATAGAGGATGACTATACCACAACAAGCTTTCATCTAAGTGAAAAGAGTTTACGATCAATTCTACATAGAAACTTCACGTATGCTTGCTTAGGAATAAAACAACTAGTTACATGTTCCACAAGTTTAGCAAGTGCCCGTGTAAAACGAACCCGTTACTTGACTTGCGCACAAATAAACCTAGATTTATCTCAATTGGAAATTTTTATCATTTATCTGCCAAGTGTTTTGTTAGCTCACAAACACTTCAAGATTGATATCCAACAGACCAGAGATAATCTTTATCTTGTTTACACATTGAGAATCGTTAGATGGACCACAAAAGATATTTTCGTGATAACCAAGTCCAACTAAGAGATAAAGGAGTCAGAGTTTAATAACCCATGTGAAATTGCAGAAGAATATCCACATGGACGGTTCTCGAACCGTCCTTCTGAATTCCAGCCAGATACATCGAATCTGTGGTTTACGTACATGTACGTGTACAAATTGATGTTTTGGAACTCAGGAGTAAAATCCGGAGACACTGTTCACGAACCGGTTCGTGAACCGCCGTTGTTCAGAATTAGGGTTTAACTGGATCCTCTGGAAGTTATGGGCTGGGCCAGTACTTAGACATGTTATTGCGCCCTCAGCTATAATTCACTGAACTCTTGCTCAAGAGTACTCCTTTAGATTCACCCATATCCTACAAGTGATTTGCAAGCAAACCATTATTATGGAAAGATGGTATCAAATCTATCTCACGCATCTTGTAACCTTAGTATTCGTGGAAACAAATACTAACATAACACATGGTTATGTAGACGAGAATATACGATCTCAATCGCTATTAATATCTCTGCTAATGTAGCAGACTATTTCGAAAGATATAATAAGTAGAATAGAAGAATTTTCATAAAAGTCATAACTCCTACTAACCTTTTGTCAATGAAGAATAATTGATGTCTTCTTTGTTTCACAGTCTTCGTCTTCAAGGTCTCTACTACTTTGTGTATATCCCAATTCCGAAATCTAAACTCTAGTAGGCTAAATCAAGATTGTGTTTTGACACCTAAAACTGAAAACTAGCTTGGCATACCAACGCTAGTGGGTTTGACCGGACAATGCCCTAACAAGAGACAATCACACAACACCAAGATTAACGTGGAAAAACGTTTTCAATGAGAAGAGTAAACAACCACGGACAAACTTTGACTATGAATAATAATGAGTTACAACGACTTCTTCCTAAACAGGTGAAAAGACAAGGGTACCGAGTACACCACCAATCTTTTTGTTTACAACGTGTAAGATCAACCTTGAACGGTTCATGTATTCCAATAACTCAAGAACAAGATCTCTTTCGTTACTGATTGAATCGCACAACGGGAATCAATACAGATACTGAAAGACTATGTCAACATACAAGTACGATACTTTAATTATAAATGACAAGTCAAATATAATGCGGAAATAAAGTAAAGTACACGCAAGAATTTTTTTAGCGAGAAAACTACAAACTCGTAAAAAAACCTCGGCACCTAGTCTAGTTTTAAATACTCTTCAGAATTAAACCGCCAACACACCTACTCTCAGACTTCAGACTAGTTGGTTAAAATAATATGATCCTAATACGACAATTAGTCACTAAGTTTCCCCTTTGTATTCCTACGCCTCCAACCATAGCAAGGTGATCAACCACATGTACTCCCTTAAGAAAATAGACGTCCTTTGCTATCTTTCTTAAGAGTTTCTCCACAGTCATTTGTGAAGACTATCGCTTTACCCGACCTCCAATCGGACGACTACAACCTTTACGGATAACAAGCAAATAGCGGCAATCAAACTACCAAATGATATCCTTTGTAACTAACAGATATTTTACCGAAGTCTTTTCACATCAAGATCGAGGATATTTAAGTTTACTTGGTAATAAACCCCTCGAGATATATATCAAACAAGGTTTATAAACCAAACTCTTGAATATTAATCAAAAGCAACCTTGTTGTCCTAGTTGAAATCAAGCAATTTTGGATGCGTACAATATGATGACCTTGATGAACAAAGTACCTACAAAATAAAACGATCCAAATAATGATCTTGATTCCACTCGATATCTATTAGGTTGGCACACAAACCAAAAGCGGGTTGCTTAGAAATCCAGGTCAATAGATAAAGAGGTGTTCTTATCACTACGATCTTGAGTGGCCTTATATCAGTAGAGAATGAACTTATAATAAACAAGATCGTAAGACTTTGATAGACGTGATAGAACAAAACACAAGTACAATACAAAGAAAACTAATAAACATAACTAGTTCCCTTGAATAGATACTCCTAGACTTCTCGATCTCTAGAGAATACTTTTCACACTAATCCAGACGGAGAACAAAAGTTCAAACGTACTGAAAGGAATAGCGGGTATCACAAGATTACTTTTTCGAAAAATGAAACTTGGTAGAGGAAAAAAGCTTGAAGGAGTGATACAAACTCCTATTTATATGACTAAGGCTTAACTTTGAAATTAGGCAAAGTAATTTCGGAATTCTTTTAAGCACATTTCTTTTAATTTCGAAATTCCTCATATATATATATATTCATTTTTACATTTAAGAAAAGATATTCCATTAAATGTTATTAGCCAAAAGCATCCAAAGCAAATAATATTCATAAGATATATTTGGGTATTTCATCAATTTCGAAATATGGTACTTACCAAATATACTCCCTGGGATAGAAATCATTTTGAATTCGTGTCCTCAAATTTGAAACTCATCTTTAGGTATTATTACTTACAAATGTCGACATCATCTCTGATAATGTCAACAGACTCAACACCACTTCCTAAGGATTAAATGGACGGGCCAAATCTATTTCTTAGGTGAAAGTGAGATCAGGTCCATGATGGCTCACGTTATAACAACGAATTCCAAAGATGGACCAAGCCTTGTGTGTTAAGATTAAGTGATATGTAGGTTCAAGGACATTTCAAATCATATAATAAAAGATATACCATTGAAAGTACAATATATGATTCTCCGAGTAATAGCAATGTTGTACCACATGAATTCCCAATTCCAATGTAGATGATCACGTTAATGATATCCGAGAATCCATATAAAACACTAGTAGATACTCGATTGGGTGTTTGAATTTGTAGTATTTAAATAGATACGAGGATCAAAATTTAAACACTGATAGTGGTGATTAGAAATCACGTGTTTACAAGCATGAGTGAGACGAACCACATTTCTAATGATGACTCAACACGACTTAAGTTGTACATTTAAGTGGATCACTAATCAGACTTCAAAATAAGAATATCAAACTCCTTATAATTTATTGAAGCACAAATCAAAACGGTAGAGTTTGAACTATGATATAAGTTTTCTTAGATAACCTTATTTAGGTTTCAACTTTACATCTTGTTTAGCAAAACCCCTAATGCTAGGTTTCAGAAAAGTTGGTTGTATTTCGGTACCCCTGCTTTTTCAATTATATATTCTTCATCGAAAAAAGGTTAGTAGAAGTTGTGACATTATATGGAATTTCTTTTATTCTACTTATTTTATCTTTCGAAATAGTCGGCTACTTGTGTAGTAACTATATCAATTGAGATGTTGTTATCTTGTCTACATAACAATTAGTTATGTTGGTATACTTTCCCGGTGTACTAAGTTTACAAGATACATGAGATAGATTCAATACACTTTCCATTACAATGGTTTGCTTGCAAATCACATATAGGAGAATGGATGAATCTAAGAAGTACGTTAGAGAAGAGTTGTATTATAGCTCAGGACGTATCCACGTCTAAGTACGAAAAATGGCCCATCCCAAGAACTTCGAGCGGATCTAGTTGAAACCCTAATTTGGCATCAGGCAGTTCGCGAACCGCTTCGTGTACAAGAGCTCCAGATTTTCCTGCTGAGTTCCAAAAACGTCGATTTATACACGTACATGTATGTGAACATCAGATCCGATGTTTTCGGCATGAATTCCAAGTCCACTCCGTTCGCGAACCGTTATGGTGGTAATCTTCGGAATTGCTACACGGGTTTTAACAGATAACTCCTTATCTCTTAGTTGGACTTGATCCTTATCACGAAAATATCTTTTGTGGTCCATCTAACGAATCTCAATGGTTCAATAAGATTCAATTGTTCACATTTTCATTGGATCTCTATCTTGAAGTAATTTATGATCTAGCAAACTACTTGGCAGATCAATGTCAAAAGAGTCCAAGTGTGATTAAATTGTGATTTCTTTGTGTGCAAGTCAAGTAACGGGCACGTTTTATACGGGCACTAGCTAACTTGTAGCACAAGTAATCTATTGCTTTATCTCAAAGCAACTTATCTTATTGAATGCTATAAATAGAGGATTAAAGAACGAAAACCACAAGCATAAAGCACACGTAAAATTCCTTTATGGAATTCTGTGTAAACTCTTTGCACTTCGGTGTAAGCTTGTTGTGGTAGTCATCCTTTATTAGGTAGCAGTTCCTCTGTGAGATTTACCTAACGGCTATAAAGACTTCTTTAAATAGTTGGGAAGCACATGTAGGCGATAACATACCTTTGTGGTAATTATCAGATAAATTGTAACCTTGGTTGCCTGATCTCGTTCTTGTCTATTTTACGGTCCTTCTCTTCTACAATAAAGCCATTCAAGAATGGATACGTAACTACAGGGTTTTAACTGAAGCAACGTACGACTGCACATGGTGTTGTAAGACCTAGTTATCTCCGGTTGTGCAAGTTTCTTAAGTGATTCTTTTCACATATGAGGTAGAGACAAGTTGGGCATTGTTTACTTTGATTTACATGTCAGCCTCGTCTTGTAAGTAGATTTCCGTATAACCTTGCTCATATCTAAAGGAAGTGACTTTAATATGCTAAAATGAAGAGGACAGTTCACAACTGATAATAGAGATTGCAAAGATGAAGTTATCACAAAGCTTTTAACAGTGGTTAAAGCAACTCCTAGGCCTGTAAAGGACGTCAGCTAGGGGAATCAAGTGTGTAGGGTCTTGCGGGATCCGAGAGACGTAACGAGTGCGACAATAGCTGATTCGTTTGGAGGGTAGAATTGGTCTGTGCTACATTCCAGGCCGAACTTTATAGTAGGCTAGTGTTTGTAGACAGTTAGTGATGTGCGGTGTTCAAACTGGACGAGGTCCCGGGGTTTTTCTGCTGAATTTCAGTTTCCTAGTTAACAAAACTTCTGGTGTCTTGTGTGCTCTACTTTCCGCTTTATATCTTTGATTATATAATTAAAGAAAACACAAGTATTACGCTATTATAACCTGCAATTAGTCATTTCGAGGGATTCACCAAGATTTGACTTAAGTTTGGACTGATCACTTGTGATCCAATTCAGGTTATCACAGATTTGGATATTGATTTTTGAGATCGTCCAAAACTTACCCTAAGACTCACGAACCCAAACGAAAAGTTGGTTGTATTTCGGTACCCCTGTTTTCAATTCGTATCAGAGCCGGTAAACACATAAAAGGCATTACTGTTTGTGTTTATCGAGGTTCGTGAATTATGGAACATAGCATAAGAGATTGTAACGTACCACCAAAGTTCGATAGCACTAATTACCTATGGTGGAAAACTGCTATGAGATCGTTTTTGCAAGCCCGAGATTTCAAAACCTATGTCTATGTCGAAAGAGGATACCAAAGAGAAATCTTGGTTTACAGGGGGTTGATTGTCTATCAGGTTCGTGAACAAAATTTGGTGGTGTACATTGGTGAATATCCCCTCCTATTCACTTTGGTCTTTAGCTGCAGAATGAACAAAGTTTTAATTAACACAAAATAGATTACAAAAAACTTTAACGCTTAATACAAAATCAAAATAAAAAATCACCGTTCTCTATTTTTCTATAACCATCACAATCTTGTTAATAGCAGCTACCTGTTCAACTCCAGAAAAATCACGAAGAGATGCAACTTCTCTCGGTTGAATAAAGTGGAGTAGAAAAAGAATAAAGGAAGATGACTAATTAAGAATAGTGCAGAATAATTTATGATTTTGGATTCAAAATCAACGTTATTTATAATCGATGAAATTCTCATCGATTTGAAAAATAAACATTTGGACACTGGAGTTTTCATCATTTACCATAGTTGCCTAACCGATGTTTTAGGCCAGCTATCCTGACAAAGGCATTCCTTTGCCAAGTCCCATAGGAAGGGGCCTTATTATCCTTTCGTTATCACCTGCGAAAACAATATTTTATTGTGGTATGAACGATGTCTTTGGTCTTACGACAGTAGAAGTCAGATTTTATACCTTCTTGTGGATACGAGGCCAAAGCTTTACATATTTCAAGTGATTCCCCATAAGAGAACCATTGTTTCACTTAAGAAGCTTGTAGTACAAAAAATGTAATACGAAGATCTTAATTAAACTTTTATTTAAGCTATAAATTGATTGCATTCAATTTGATTAAAAATTGATTTTATACCTTTTCTGCGTAAAAATCCATCTTCATTTGTAATAAAAAAATTATCTTGGCATATGTCCTTGTTATGTTTGAGGATTAGAATATTCTAAAATCACGTATTAGAAAAAAGTTGAGTAGTTCATAATACAATGGGGAGCAACCTCACTCCAACTTTGTTATTATTATCCTTTTGCGATCACAACGATATTTTGCTATAATACATCTTTTTGTTGTTAATACACTCAAAGTAAAATTTTATATATTCTTGTAGATACAAGGCCAATTTCTTAAAAATTTAAAGCAATTCCCTATATGAATACTACTGTTTCACTTAAGGGGGTTGAAGTAAAAGAAAAGAAATACAAAATTCTTGATTAAATTTGTGTTTAAGATTTGTAGTGGTTGCATAAATTCAAATTTGTCATTTATTCGTTGTGTCATTCATATTCATTAATAATCAAGGTAGCTGTAGCTCCATATAACATGAATTTATTTCAGCATAACTCTACGTAACATCAATTACTAATATACTCCAATTACGGACAAAAATTTTCGATGTTTCTGTCTTATAACAATGACACATTAATATCAAGTTAATGTCAAGTTTGCGGTAACAAGGGAATGACATCAATTGATCTGGCAGGAGAGGAATTCTGAGAACTATCACCACCACCCTTTGCATCTGTCACTGGAAACAAATGGTTTTTATGTTTCATTAAAAAAGTGTCGGGTAATTATATGGACATATGGTTGTTTAAAAATAAATAATCGGGCACAATACAATGAATTTTTAATGCCCATTTTAGCTCTTGAAGTTGGATGCAAAGAGTTGAGAAGCACCTACGTTCATATATTGTAATCATTATCCTTTCGCTATCACCTGCGAAAGTGATATTTCTTTACGGTATGTATGACCGGTGTCTTTGTTGTTACGAAACTAAAAGTCGAATTTTATACTTTTTGTGGATACGAGGCCAATTTTTACAAATTTCAAGTGATTCCCCACACGAACACATTGTTTCACTTAAAAAGCTTGTAGTACAAGAAAGTTAATACGAAGAGCTTCATTAAACTTTTATTTAAGCTTTAAATTTATAGAAGAAATTCAACATGTCTTTTATTTCTCTATGTAAAAATTCATTTCCATTTGTAATCAAAATTTATCTTGGCATATGTCCTTGGACTGCGACGCGAAGGTTCCTGGGTGGCCTGAATATAAAATCATTCATATTTTACTGTA
>JAJJMA010322042.1:0-12091 GCA_023529015.1 Papaver nudicaule
GAAGAAGAGAACTTGAGTTTGAATGAGAACTTGAATAAGTTCAACAATAGCTCGGACAAATTAACCTTGATGTTAGGAGCGAGTAAAAATCATCGTGACACACAAGGATTGGGCTATAAAGGAATAGACGCTCCAAGTATTAACAAAGAGGTGAAATTCGTCAAGGCTAAGGATTCTTCTCAACCGAATACTACTAGAATTTCCAAAAGTGAAATTCTTCTACCACAAATCAAGGATAAAAAGAGCAAAGCCTTTCAAGCTCGACAATATCCAGGTAACAATGAGCATCCCACTCTTTTTGTTACTAAACTTTGTTTTTTGTGGTAATAAAGGTCACTTGGAAAGAAGATGCATATTCCTTAAAAGGAACGAAAAAGCCAACATTTGTAATGACGCAAGTGTGTTGGAGAAAGTTAGATCGAACAACAAGGCTAATCATCTTAATTCAGGTTGTGAACGTCCAACCTTTAGGCATAAAAATCAGTATTATGATAAACCGAGTTTTGTCTATAAACGTTCTACAAAGTTCTCTCCTAATCGTCATACAAAGGAACACTTTGTAAATGCGAAGACTAGATCTGATGTTCCCAATTAGAGATCGACTAACTTGCAAGAGAATAGTTAATCTAATCCTCTCTCAGGAAACCTTGATGAGAAAGATGGGAAGAAAGATCCTATTGCTCCTAATATTGATAGAGAAATAAGTGCCAACGGGAATCATTACCCGAGTAAGGACACCCAGAGTGAAATCATTGAAAGTCTTGTGTTTATTTCTCAAGAGAACCTTGGAATAATGCAATCATTTCATGAGATACTTGGGTTATTACTAGTGAAAAACAAGAAAAAGGGAAAGGCGAAATCTAAGCCGAAAGCTACTTGTGGGGAAAAACCCATTGAAGTAGAAGATTTTGTTTTAATCACCAATGGTGAACAAAACATTGTTCACCTCGACACAACCTGATTGTGTTGTGCACCCTCACCATGTATGCCCTTGTCAGATACGGTGAGGAAAGCACAATAATTAGGGCTGCCAACATGACTTTACTAGTTGCTTTTGTGATGATTCAAAATTATGTAAAACTACAAAAGTTATGCTTTTTTATCACGATTAATAAACTTTTGATTATATGTTTTTAGGGTTTCCACAAGCTCAAAAATCATATACTCTTTCCAAAAATTTGGCTAAGGAAAAGAGATTATAAACAAAGAAAACTGGATACATTAAATTGTTTTTCCAAGTTAGGCTTTGTAGTTGTTATTTATTGAATAACACCATATGGGGGAGAGTTCTTAAATGAGATTGCGCTTTATAAAAAAATCCTTTTGGGGAGCGTAGATGTGGAATATTAGGAGAAAAGTGTATCTATATTTCTCCAAAGATGAATCAACTTAGAAATCCTCGTTCTGATTTCCTAGTCATGTCATCTTAAACTTGATATGCGAGTACATCCTTGACTTGACTATCTCTATAGGCTTGAAACCCTAAGTCTCAACTAGTTTGTCATATTTTTGTGACAAATAGGGGGAGAATACATATGGTTTCTTGTTCTTGTGGTTCATAACCATAGGGGGAGAACACCGTATTGCTTACTTATGACTTTTTTTTCTTCGAAAGTATCAAGTAAGGGGGAGTAAATATTGGGCTTCATACCAATCTGGCAAAAAGAGGTATAAAGATTAAGGGGGGAGATTCGTATCAAAAATGAGTATAATCGCTTTATAAGTTTTGGTACACGGACTTTAAAGTTGCTCTGATTCTTACTATTTGCACAAACAACATGTGGGATTAGCATATTAACCCATGTAAGCTCGAGCGTACACTACACCAGATCCTGCCTTTTGCAACACTTTGGTTTTTTCATGTGCAACGGATATATCCGTTGCATAATAAAATCCGTTGCACAAAATGCTATATCCGTTGCACATAAGTGTATTACCTACCGAAATAAAAAAAAACGAGGACAAACGTGGGTACTTTATTTATTTCAGCGAGGGCTTACCTGTAAATTTCAATACAATTTAGTATTTACTTAGCATTTTTTTATATTTTGTTCTAATTTCCTCTCCCCCTCGTTTCCCTTCTTTCTCTTCTATCTATCTCTCTCGATTGAAGTTCTTGGAGGTCTGTTGTGATTTGATGAGAAAAGATGGCGAATCACCATTAACAGTCCGAAGCGAAAAGAATAAAACAAATCCAAGGTATGAAAATCACGTTTTTCAGAAATAAAAACCCTAGAAATTTGATTTTCAAAACCCTAGAAATTTGATTTTGAATCTTTTCCTGGGTTTTTCGCAGAAGAAGATTGAAGTATGATTGAAGAACATATCGTGGAAGATATCTACTCTAATGTTCTTATTTCCCTGATTTACGTTTTTTCCGATTAGAACTTTACTGAAACTGAGATTTTTTTTTTTTCATTTCTTATGTTTTGGTAGATTTATTGAGAACCCATACAGAATTTGGGTTTTTTAGTTGGATTGAGGAAAACGGTTTATCTCAATTTAAAGATTTGTTTTATGGTTTTGTTCAATTTGGATTTTAGGGTTTAGGTTAAAGCCATTGATGTAAAGGATAATATTTGTTACTCTTTTTATCTTCTTTATTGGATGAATTCTGACTGGAATTGTAATTTTTCCAGGCAGTTGTCAACTTCGGTGCATCTTGGCAAGTAAACCTGATTGATTTAGGTTCACTGTGAAGCTTGTATACATTGTTTTGGAACTTTTGTTGTTGGATAAGTAGACATGAACACAAAGTGTTTGATGTGGATACTAAGAGAAAAAGGAAAGGAAAATTTGGGTCATACACAGTTGGGTTATAGATGTCATTGCAGGATCATTTGGCACCCAGTGGTTATCTATATAGTTGTTTGTCGTTCCTTCGAAGAAAGTTTAGTATTTTCTTATATCTGGTAATCTTGACTGACCCTGTTATCTATCTTGATGCTGTCATTGCAGGATCATTTGACACCCAATGGTTATCTCATAATTCCAACTGTGAGTAAAGTTCCTTAGCAGGCAATATTATATTTGTTGCTTCATATTGGATTATGTTTTTATGTGCCAATGCAGCGACTTTAAATTACTGATTGCTAGACGTTTACGAATATGAGGGCTACGATGATGCCGCCGCTGAAATTTGGGGACAGATTTAAAGATGTTTATAGCGTGATCTTGATATTGGATGACCGAGAACAGTTCTCGAAAACTAAAAAGTGGTCAGTTTTTGACTCTTCTCCCTGTGATTAATATATTATTAGTAGTTTTCTATACTCTGCATACTCTATTGGTCACCTTTTTAAGCATGTACGAGTTAACCCTTCCTATGCTTAATCTTTTCTCTAACTCATTTTGCAGGGCTAGGTCGAGAAAAATTACTGAGAATATGAGCTCTGAGATTCATGTAGAGGTATGTTATGGTGAACTTTAAATCCCCTTAGTCTGTTAGATTGGACTGACAGTTTCTTTTTTAAGGTTCACATTTACAAACCTTATATTCATTTGAAGTTTCTTAAAAGTTTCTTATGGGGTTGCATAGTTTCTTTAATAGCTAACTGGAAAGTAGAGAGTGTATATATGGTATGGTATATTAAACAGGGACAAAGTGCATTTCAGAGTAATGAAATCTTTTGATCGAATCCCATTAGAAGAAACAAAGTGTCAATCCTAGAAATATTTCAAATAGTTGCCATGTAACTCATTGTTGTGACAAATTGGCATTGGAAAGATGATTGATTTGGTGTTATGCATGCAAATTGCAAGAAATGACTTCCTTGTACTTACTATTCTTCATGGTCCAATCCAAACTGTGTTCTGGGGTAGATTTAAGATTTGCTGATATGTCTCTCACCAAACAGATTCTAGGAACTGTGATGGTTAATACTAAGTTGGTTTCAGTTGGATGCGGAAAAACAGATGGATATTCAGTTTGTTTTGAAACAGGATGTTAAGTGACAAGGATGCTCTAACATGTAAGTTCCCGCATCTAAAAGCTTTATATTCAGTTTTTGATGTTGTTGATTGAGAAGAAATGAGTGTCTGAATCTTTGTTGTATGTGTTGGTTGATTGCAGAATTACTGTATTCAGTCACTCACAAAATGTGATTGCATACTCAGCGACTTCTGTAGTTCAGCGTAAAATCTTCTTTGGATTGTCTTTGTGGTAGATACCAAATCAAACTAAACTTGGAGAAACTTAGGGACGATTTGGAATTGTTAGAAAGTGGTAAGTTATCAGTGTTTTTTTGTTGGTTTGTGCTTTGTAGTTAAGTGTGGTTGTGATTTTTCTGTAGTCTGGATTTTTGGCTAAGTTGCTTTACTTCTATGAACTGTATGTGTGAGATGGTGATACCACTGTTCAATGATACATCATTTTATTCTTATGTTTTATTGTGGAATTATGTTGTCGCTCAGGAGTAACTACGTGAGATGGTGATACCACTAGTCTTCGACAACAGCTCATGATGTCCGTAGGAGAGTCTCAACTCAAGGTATAAATATAAGCGTACATTCTCATGCTTGACTGATGAACGGTGCAAGGAGCTTTTCTTTCTTCGTATGATGGTTTGTTGATCTCTGCTAGTCACTTAGAAAAGGGCCTAACCTTTTGGTTTTACAATATTTTAGCAGCAGCAAAAGAAGACTGATTATAGTGTTCAGGGCTCATTAACAGCAACATCAGGAGCAGCAGAAGATTGATTATATATAGTGTTCAGGGCTCATTAGCAACAGCTTGCAGCAACATTAATTCCTATGTGCTAATATTCCAGGATGCCTTGTTTTTCTTCTTTGAAGCAGCTGCAGTTAAGATCAATTTCGAGCTAAAATGTAATATGTGATATGTGAATGTAATCGATTTGAGAAGATTTGGATGTAGTATGTGAATAGTGGGTGCAGGATACATTTGTATCCTGATTTTTAATAATATATTTTTTTAATTCCTATCAATTATTTTGCAACGGATATAGCTGTTGCTCAAATTAAAATATTCGTTGCTCAAATTAGCCCAGTGCAACGGATGGAAACAATTTGTGCAACGGATATAACCGTGGCACAAATTAATTGTGCAACGGTTATATCCGTTGCACAATCTGTTGCGCATATGTGCAACGCCGTTTTTGAAACGGAAATAGCCGTGGCATAAATTATGTGCAACGAATATATCCGTTGCACAAGGGTCGTTTTGGCGTAGTGGTACCTTTGTGGTTGTTTGGGATGGATGTGTTATGGTGTTGTCTACGAATTTTTCAACATGAGTTAAACGAACACATCAAGACTCAAAGGAGAAGTTGAATAATTCAAGAAATCAAGATACATCTGGGTTAGATCTTTATTGTATATCTTTTGAATCCATATGTAAATTGGTTTTGTTACTAAAATTGACAAAGGGGGAGATTGGTAGGGCATTGTCCGGTCAAACCCACTAGCGTTGGTATGTCAAGCTGGTTGTCAGTTTTACGTGTCAAAACACAATTCTTGATTTAGCCTACTAGAATTAAGATTTCGGAATTGGGTGTTTTTACCTGCAAAAACAATGTACCGTCTCTGGGTACTTTCGTAGTGCTCGGAGATCAAAGTCGAACAAGACGAGCCTAAACCAATAAAATGGCCGTTCACGTCTTGCTTCGGTCACAAAGAGGATAGAGGTTGGTCTAGGGAGGGAAACAACGAAGAAACTTGAGATCAGGTTGAGGATGTGTTTTGGGTGTAAGAGTTCAAGATCTCCGTCGTGAAGTCGACTAGAAATCTCCAAGGCTAGCAACGTGTTTGGATTCTCAGGTGTGTTTTCTCTGAGGCTCTGATATTTTTGTTGTTTCTGTTTCTGTGTTCTAGCCGTTCTGCCTTGGAAGATAGAGGAAGCCTCTATTTATAGTTTTGAACTCACCCTAATCTCTCGACAGAGAGGTGGAAGTCGTGGAAGAGTGGAGGAGTGGAGGACATGGGTTGGTTTCCGTAACTGCCTGAGTTGTGTAGAACATGTCCACTCGCACCATCTTCTCGTAACTGTCCACTATCTCTATCAGTTTCTTTCAACTGCCGTAGACCGCCAGACCAATACCCCTAAAGTTATCCCCCCGTGTGATGTTTTTTGATGTCTCGAGTGATACGCGGATATTGCGTAGTTGAGTTGAGTAAAGTAGAGTCGTATGACTAATTGGCGTGACCAAATATGATCGTAGTGCCTATGGGGCGCAAGTGCATAGGAGTGCATAGCGCCATAGCCCAAGGGGCTACGGCCTTGTCCCTTGGCCAAGGCTAAGTTTAAAGCGCTTTGCGCTAGTTCTATGGCGCCACGGCTCTTGGCGCCACGGCCTTGGCCTTTGGCCAGGGCCAAGTTCTTAAAGCGCCTTGCGCTAGGTTTATGGTAGTGGCGCCATGGCTCATGGCGTCACGGCCTTGGCCTTTGGCCAGGGCCAAGTTTCTAAGGCGCTTTGCGCTTGTTCCATGGCGCCATGAGTTATGGCGCAACGGCCTTGGCCTTTGGCCAAGGC
Organism: Papaver nudicaule; assembly: GCA_023529015.1. Lineage (NCBI taxonomy): Eukaryota > Viridiplantae > Streptophyta > Magnoliopsida > Ranunculales > Papaveraceae > Papaver > Papaver nudicaule. The sequence goes on from JAJJMA010322042.1 coordinate 6,492, forward strand.
CAACTTGTTGTGGCGCCATGACCAGTTTGTTTGTGGCCGCGTCTTGTGGCGTGGCCTTGGCTTTTAGCCAAGGCCAAGTAGGTTTGTGGCGTCTTTGCACCAATTTCTTGTAAATCCATGGTGGTCCATGGTTCAGAGTGCCATGCTATGTGGCGTTATGGCTTTGGCATCTGGCCAAGGTCGACTCTGGGGCAACCTGTGCCTTAGTCGTGGTGTGTGTGTGCTTATGCTACAACACACTTGAAGTCATGGCGTGTTTATCCATGTTAAGCTAGACCATCCTGAACTTGGGATTAGATCTGCTTAAGCATGTTTAGGCTGATGTATGCCTCTCAGAGAGCTCTGGACCGGCCTGGAGCTTCAATATTCCCGAGGTTTGCATCAAGACACGTATGTTGAGTCGTATTAAGAGGAAATCCATGAGGATACGTCCCTGTTAACTCTTCACCGTATACCATTAAGCGACCTGGTTCTGATATCGAGATGGGTGTCGACATGAAGCAGATCAATGGGTTTAATATGTTGGTGAGGTTATTAGTACTGCACTATGATATTACCCTCCCCACCGGAGTTATAAGAGAGAGCTCATAGAGAGTTTGTCGAGCTCATGGAATGGGTTGCACTCTGAGCTATGAGCCTGAATAGGCGATTGCCTTTAATAAGGCATGGTTTCGAGAGTGTTTTGACAATCTTGTCCCTCTCTCATTTTTCACCATCTGCATTGGGATATAGACAAAATAGTAGAGACCTTGAAGACGAAGACAGTGAATATAAAGAAGACATCGAATATTCTCTATCGACAAAAGGTTAGTAGGAGTTATGACTTTTATGCAAATTCTTCTATTCTACTTATTCTATCTTTCGAAATAGTCGACTACTTTAGTAGAGTTATAGCGATTGAGATTTTGTATTCTTGTCTACATAACCATGAGTTATGTTAGTATTTGTTCCCACAATACTAAGGTTACAAGATGCATGAGATAGATTCGATACCCATTCTAGTGCAATGGTTTGCTTGCAAATCACATATAGGAAATGGATGAATCTAAAGGAGTACTCTAGAGCAGAGTCCAATGGATTATAGCTGAGGGCGTAATAACACGTCTAAGTACTGGCCCAGCCCAGAAAATCCAGCGGATTCAGTTAAACCCTAATCAGAGCGATGACGGTTCACGAAACGGTTCGTGAATAGTGGAACGAAAAATTATTATGTGTCTCAAAACGTTGATCTATACACTTACATGTACGTGAACACCAGATTCAATGTATTTGGCCTGAATTCAGACGGACAGTTCATGAACCGTCCACATGTATTTTCTGTGGGAATTTCACACAGGTTAAACAACTAACTTCTTTATCTCTTAGTTGGACTAGAGCTTATCAGAATATCTAATGTGGTCCATCTAACGAATCTCAATGAGTCAATAAGATAATGATTATCTCTGGTATGTTGGATATCTATCTTGAAGTGATTTTGAGCTAACAAATCACTTGGCAGATAAATAATAAAAGATTTCCAATTGAGATATATCTAGGGTTTCTTTGTGTGCAAGCCAAGTAACGGGTTCGTTTACACGGGCACTTGCTAACTTGTAGGTTAAGAAACTAGTTTCTTTATTCCTAAGAAACCTATCTTATTGAGTGTTATAAATAGAGGGTTAAAGAACGAAAACCACAAGCATCAAGCATACGTGAAGTTTCTCTGTGGAATGGATCGAAAACTCTTTACACTTCAGTGTAAGCTTGTTGTTTTATAGTCATCCTCTATTAGGTAGCAGTTCCTCTTTGGGATTTACCTAACGACTATAAAGATTTCTCTTGAGAATTGGGAAGCACAGGTAGGCGATAACGTACCTCTGTGGTTGTTACCAGATTAACCTGTAACCTTGGTAACCTGATCATGTTCTTGTCTATTCTATAGTCCTTCTCTTTTGCAATAAGGCTATTCAGGAACTGATACGTTACATACAAGGTTGAAGGAAGCAACGTACGGCTTCACTCGGTGTTGTAAGACCTAGTTAGCTCCAGTTGTATAAGTTTCTTAAGTGTTTCTTTTTACAACTGAGGTAGAGACAAGTTGGGCATAGTTTACTCGGTTTACTTGTCAGCCCCCGCTTGTAAGTAGATTTCCGTATGACCTGGAGCAATACGAAGGAAGTCACTTTACGTATGTTAAACTGAAGAGGACAGTTCGAAACATACAATCAACAATTAAGGTTGCAAAGCCAGTATTGTTGACATAAGCCTTTAACAGCGGTTAAAGCAACTCCTAGGCCTGTAAAGGACGTCAGCTAGGGGAATCAAGTGCATGACGATCTATGGGGGATCTAGAGACGTAAGGAGTGCGATAGTAACCAATTGGCTTGAAGGGATGGAGTTGGTCTTTGCTACATCCCATACCGAAGTCTTATAGTAGGCTAGTGTTTGTAGACAGTTTGTACTGTGTGGTGTTCAATCTGGACGAGGTCCCGAGGTTAAAAAAAATCTCAGGTGTCTTGTGTGATTTACTTTCCGTACTATATTCTCTGATTATATAATTAAATCAAACATAAGAAGTACGTTATTAATAACCGCCGAGTTGGTCCATAATCTATCCAGGAGATTTACCAAGACTTGTCTTGAGTTGGACTGTTCACTTGTGATCCTACTTCGGTTATCAGATTTGGATATTTATTTTTGAGATCGTCCATATCTTACCATAAGACTCACGAGCACAAACGAAAAGTTGGTAGTATTTCGGTACCCCTGCTTTTTCAGTTTGATTGTGTATTAGATTTATTATGTTGTTCGTTTGATTTTGTATTTTGGTTAATTAGGGTTTTTTATTTGATTAATTTGGAGGATTTAGAGATTCAAAGTTCTTGTTGTGTGTGTATAATAGTTGCTCATTGCTGTAAATAGTTTGAATGTAAATACTTAACTTAATTTGCTATGGTTTGGAGTTTTTTGTTGTTACAATCTGTTTTTCTGAAGGTTCTTATAATCTGATTACCATAGTAATTAGTTTTCTAAGGATGCTTTGTATTGCAGTATAGTTTTAATCAATGGCTGTAATATACAGGTGAGATGCATAAAGTGTTGACTTTGTATGATTTTGTAAGAATGAAAAAACTCGAAGAAAATAAACGAGATAAAACATGTACCGACCGAGTCGACTCAGATTGGTTTTAAGACCGAACCAAAGCTAGTCGGCTAAGGTATAAATATTGAAAATCAGAACCGAGGTAAGGTCGGGTTAAGATATAGGTTTTGGCTCAAAAACGAGCCGACCGATCGATGTGCAGCCCTACTCCCCCTAGTCCTGCCAGACAAGACTGTGATATTCTGAGTTAGATTTCTCCTCACTTCATCTGGTGGAAATCAAAGATATTTGTACAGTACAATACATATTCTGTTTAGGGTTTGCTATAATGTAAATATACAAAAGATCCTAGAAAATAGGTGCAGTGAGACTCAGTTATATTGTTGAGTCTTTTGTGGACTCTAACAGGCTATAGACTTGGTTATTCAAGCTATATCCTTAACATTCCCCCTCAAGTTGTACGTGAGTTTCGAATGTGCAACTTGTCCCTTAAGAACACAAATCTTGGAGAAGATAGCCCTTTTGTGAATTTGTCGGCCAACTGATCTTTAGATGAAATGAACTTAACCTCCGATTCTTTGTTTGCTACTCTTTCACGCACAAAGTGATAATCTATCTCGATGTGTTTAGTACGAGCATGAAACACTGGATTCACTGTTAAATAGGTTGCCCCCAAATTGTCACCCCAAAGAGACGGTGCTGCAATATTGACTCCCATTTCTTTGAGTAGTGATTGTATCCAGATTGATTCTGATGTTGCAATTGTTATCCCTCTGTATCTGCTTCTGTACTAGACTTTGACACCGTCTTCTGTGTTCTGGCACTCTATGAAATAAGGTTGCCTCCAAATAAATGCAATATCCACTCGTTGAGCGTCTATCATCCAAACTACCTGCCCAATCCAAATCTGAATAGGCATGAATCTTATCAGCAGTTTTATGCAAAGTCAGTCCATATGCAACTATATGCTTCAGGTAACTAGTATCCTCTTAACTAGTTCCCAGTGTTCTTCATAAGGGTCATGCATGTACTGACAAACCTTGTTCATAACTACAGAGATGTCTGGACGAGTGAGGTATAAGTACTGTAGAGCTCCAACGACACTGTGGTATAGAGTTGGATCCAGAAACTTCTTACTGCCAATCTTCTGCACTTTTACATAAGCTGCAAGTGGAGTTGTGACAGGCTTTGAACCATCTATTTTGGTTCTCTTTAGTAGATCTGTAGTGTATTTCTGCTGGCTCAACACAATTGTTGAGTCCTTCTTGATGACTTCAATGCCTAAGAAATATGATAAATCACCTAAATCCCTGACAGCAAACTCAGAACTCAAATCACATATTAGTGTCGATATTGAAGAAGTGTTAGAGCCTGTAAAAATTATATCATCTACTTATACAATTACATATATGACTCCAGTAGACGACTGCTGCACAAACAGTGAGTTACCAGAGATTGAACGCTTAAAACACAACTGTACAAGAAAAGAGCTCAGTTTGGAATACCACGTTCGTGGTGCCTATTTTAAGCCGTAGATAGATTTGTTCAGCTTACATACGTGATTCAGAATCAGGATTCTTATAACCCGGAGGTTGGCGCATGTATACTTCTTCATCAAGAACTCCATGAAGAAACGCATTTTGGACTTCTAGTTGATTCATATCCCAGTTGTTTGCAACTGCAATAGAGAGCACAAGCCTTATAGTGCAAGGCTTTATGACAGGACTGAACGTCTCACCATGGTCATCACCCTCAACCTGATTATTCCTCTTTGCAACCAGTCGAGCTTTACGACGTTCCATGGAACCATCAGACTTTTTTTTTACTTTATAAACCCATTTTGAGCCAATAACATTCATGCCATCTTCATATCTTACCAAAGACCATGTACCATTACGGATATGTGCATTAATTTCATCATCCATAGGTGGTATCCAAACTGGATTTTTACAGGCCTCCGTATATGTTCTGGGTTCCAGATGATCACCTTCTTGTAATGGATGCTTTGTCACTGTAAGACACGACTTCTTCACTGGCTTACGTATGTCATCTTTAGCTCGGGTCACCATTGGATGATGCTGAACAATTGGTTGTTGTTGCACACTTGCAGTAGTATTTGTAGTTGAAACCTATGCAACCGTATCACCCATTGTATCACTGACCATTGATATCTCTGGGACTGGTTCTGAAGTTGATATAGATGATATATTTAATGAATCATGAAGTTCTGCTGTAGGATTGGGTAAGTGAACATGAGTTGGAACAGAGAAAATATTTGAAGCAAGAGTTTAATAGATATATTTCTCTGAGTTCCGGTTGGACTTACATGTTGCTTGGCTGCAAATGGGAAACTCCGTTCTTCAAATCTGACATGACGAGAGATATAGAGTCTGTAGGATGGAACATGTAAGCACAAATAACCTTTATGTGCATTATTGTAGCATACAAATACACAAGGTAGAGATCTAGGCTCAAGCTTATTAGATCCATAAGGACGTAAGCAAGGATAACATAAGCA
>JAJJMA010322070.1:0-16745 GCA_023529015.1 Papaver nudicaule
AGCCTCTCGATGATTCGGGGACGTTGTGCGGCACCGTGCCGGCAGTGCGTCAGAAACGCGCGAAACGCGGTTTCCCACGTCGCATCGTGCAAGTCGAGGTCGACGCTGGCGAGCCTGCGCATTGCCGCATTCACGAACACGGCGCGCAGCGATCGCGGCGGCAAGCTGCGTGCGAAACAATGGCCGTCGGCGTCGAGCAGCAGATGCGGATGACGCCGGAACCGCATGCTGGCGATCGAGATCGGGTCCATCACGTGCCGGGCCGACTCTCCCGGGTAGACGAAGGCCAGATGGATGTCGGCTGCCACCAGCTGTTCCCCCGCATCGTGGAAGCGATGAACCATCTGGAAGCCGCGTTCGCCGCCGCGCCCGACGCCCACGACGACGAGCGGCCGGCTTCCCGCGATTTCGCGCAGCGTCACGGGGCGCCGATCGGGTAGAAGTAGCGCACCATCCAGCTCGAACATGTCGACATCCTCAGCGAAACCGCCAGCAAGTCCGGAAAAACGGCGGGAAGTTGCTGATTATAATGCAGCGGTAAAGATATGTGAATTGTATTATAATGTTTGGCATGCCGACGCGGTGCTGGTCCTCCACAGGCGAGCGCGCGAGGCAGTCTCCGGCGGAGCGATTCGCTCGCCCGCCTTTTCGATTCGACCTCTCCCGATGGAAGCTGCAATGAACGCCGCCCCTGCCTGCCCGCAATGCGCGATGGAAAACACCTACCCGGACGGCACGCTGTACGTGTGTGCGGACTGCGGTCACGAATGGTCGCCGGTCGCCGGCGCCGATTCGAGCGATGAGTCGGCGGGCGACGTCGTCAAGGACGCGAACGGCAACGTGCTGTCGGACGGTGATTCGGTCGTGCTGATCAAGGATCTGCGCGTGAAGGGCTCGTCGATCACGCTGAAGATGGGCACCAAGGTCAAGAGCATCCGGCTCGTCGGCGGCGATCACGAAGTCGATTGCAAGACCGACATGGGCGGCTTCATGCTGAAGGCCTGTTACCTGAAGAAGGTCTGAGCGCGCCTGCGCTGCCTGCGCTGCCTGCACCGCCGTGCGCCGTGCGCGCGACTGGCCGCGCACGCTTCGATCGACGTTTGACTACCCGGGCATAGCCGAACATGGCAGAGGATCGCGCCTCCTACGATGCATTCGTCAGATTCCTGTCGGCGCCGCTGAACGATGGCCGGCCGTTCGTGCTGGAGACGCGGCACGCGGTGTCGCTCCACTTCGATCATTTCGCCACGCAAAGCTTCATGTCGCTCAGGGATCCGGTCGCGCTCGCGCTCGGCTACACCCGCGTGATGATGGGGTTCCTGCTGCTGCAGCCCGCGCCTGCGCACATCTGCATGCTCGGGCTCGGCGGCGGGTCGCTGGCGAAGTTCTGCTACCGGCATCTGCCCGACGTCGCGATCGACGCGGTCGAGATCAATCCCGACGTGATTGCGCTGCGCGATGTGTTCAGGATTCCTGCGGACGACGCGCGGTTCACGGTGGTGTGCGCCGATGGCGCGGACTACGTGGCGCGGGCGGACGTCGGGACGGACGTGATCCTGCACGACGCGTTCGTCGCGGACGGCATGCCGAGCCGATGCACGGACGCCGCGTTCTTCGCGGCCTGTCGCGAGCGCTTGAACGACGCGGGCGTTCTCGTGATCAACTTCACGGACGACGATCCGGCGCTGCCGCTGCATCTCGAGCGGCTGAAATCCGTCTTCGGTGCTTCCTATGCGCTCGTGCCGTGCGGCGACGACAACAACTTCGTCGCGTTCGCGTGGAAAGCGGTCGCGCGTTTGCCTTCGCGGCGCGTCCTGTTCGAGCGCGCGTTGGCGTTCGGGGTTGCCGGCGAACTCAAGCTGTCCGCCACGGCCCGGCGCCTGAAGGAGGGGGAGGGCTTCGATCCGGGGCGGCTGATCTGGCGCGCGCAAGCACACGCGCGGTGGGAAATCGGCGCGTGACCGGCGGGCTTACTTGACGCGCTTGCCCAGCGGGCTCCTGGTCTTGTAGGTCACGCCGTGATGATCGAGATATTCGCGGATCAACTGCCGTACGACTTGCGACGGCGTGAGATCCTGTGCCGCGCAGAGCATTTCGAATGCTTCCTTTTTGGCAGGGTCGATCAGGACGGTCAGGCGAGCGGTTTTCGTTTCCATTGCGCGGAAGGATCGGCAGATATGTTAATCAGATTATAATGCATTTGCTTTCGGCGTCGCGGCCGAAACACGTTGTCCGGTGGGGCGCGATGTCGCCCGGGCACGTATTCTTCCCTCCCTCGTTCAGGGGCCCCGCCGGCTCGTGTTTTGTCTGGCGCCGGGTCAGGGCCTGCGCTCGAGCCGGCACAGCCAGGTCAGTACGTCGTCGATCACCGGCACGACTGCGAGCGTGACGAGCATGCCGGCGAGCGGCACGGTCGACACGTAGCCGGCGTGCTTGAAGCCGAGCGCGCCGGCCAGTCCGCCGACGAAGAACGACGCCAGCATCGTGCCGTGAATCCGCAGCTTCGCGCGGTTCGCGACGACCGCCTGCGTATCCACGTCGAAGGCCGATCGGTTCCAGTAGAACAACTTGCCGAGTTCGATACCGAGGTCGGTCACGATGCCGGTCATGTGCGTCGTGCGGATCTCCGCGCCCGACAGCTTCGTGATCATCGCGTTTTGAAGCCCCATGATGAAGCACAGCAGGATCACGGTCACGGGGACGAAGAACGCTTCCCACAGCGCGAGGTGGCTGCCGAGCAGCCCGAACAGGAGCAGCAGCACGGCCTCGACCAGCAGCGGCAGTACATACTGGCTGTGCAGGCCGCGGCGGCGCCCCCAGTTGACGAGCACCGCCGAGCAGCCGGCGCCGACCAGAAACGACGCCAGCGAACTGACGCCGGCCAGCGCGAGCGGGAGATCCCCGAGCGCCGCCTGATCCGCGATCGCCGAGACGATGCCGCTCATGTGCGACGTATATTGTCTGACGGCGAGAAAGCCGCCCGCGTTGGTCGCGCCGGCGACGAACGCGAGCGAAAAACCGAGCTGGCGGTTTGCGGTCGCGCTGCGGTGTTTTCCGGTCAGACTTCGAAAGTACTGCGCTGGCATAGGGGCTTCGCTTGATCGCCGGGATTGCGGGTGACGGATGGCGCCCTGGGGCCGGCCGGCCGCGCGAGCGTCTGCGCGGGCACCGGATGACTCGAATCATGTGGTTATCATGATAACGCGATTATCATACTCTGTTAGCCAGATTGCGCTTTCAGTGCAATAATGCGCAAGGAACCGGCCCGGGATGCCGCCGCCGTTTCCTGACCCCGTTCAACCCGAGCGTACTGGAGACAATCCGGATGGCATCCGTGCCGGTCGTCCATTTCGTGCTGCTGGTCGTGGCCGCGTGGCTCGCGATCGGCGCGCTGGGGCTCGGGGTGCCGCACCGCACGCGGGTCGTTGCGCACGGGCTGTTCCCGCTCGGCGCGCTGGGCGGGCTGCTGCTGGGCGCGGCGGGGCTCGCGGGCATGCTGGGCGAGCCGTCGGTCGCGGTGCTGCCGATCGGTCTGCCCGGCCTGCCGTTTCATCTGCGGCTCGACCGCCTGTCCGGTTATTTCCTGTTCGTTCTGGGCCTCGTCAGCGCAGGCATCGGCGCGTTTTCCGCCGGCTACTTCCGCAAGGGCGAAGGCGCCGCGCCCGGTCTCATCTGCTTCGAATATCACGTGTGCGTCGCCAGCATCGCGCTCGTGCTCGTTGCCGACGACGCGTACGCGTTCATGGTGGCCTGGGAAACGCTGACGCTGTCCGCGACCTTCCTCGTGATGACCAACCACCGGATCGGCGAGATCCGCCGGGCCGGCTACCTGTATTTCCTGATTTCGCACGTCGGCGCGCTCGCGTTGCTGCTGTGCTTCGGCATCCTGCAGGCGCGCACCGGCGATTACACGTTCGCCAGCCTGCGCGCGCAGTCGCTCGACCCGTTCTGGGCGTCGCTCGCGTTCCTGTTCGCGCTCGTCGGATTCGGCGCGAAGGCGGGCGTGTTCCCGCTGCACGTGTGGCTGCCCGAAGCGCACCCGGCTGCGCCGTCGCCGGTATCGGCGCTGCTCAGCGGGTTCGTGCTGAAGGTCGGCCTGTACGGGCTGCTGCGCACCGTGTTCGACCTGCTGCACGTGCAGATCGCGTGGTGGGGCGCGCTGCTGCTCGTGCTCGGCGGCGGCACGGCGCTGCTCGGCGTGGTCTTCAGCACGATCCAGGTCGACATGAAGCGCCTGCTGGCCTATTCGTCGATCGACAACATCGGCCTGATGATCGTGTCGCTCGGGCTCGCGGTGCTGTTTCGCGCGTTCGGCATGACAACCCTGTCGGCGCTCGCGCTGACCGCGATGCTCTATCAGGTCGTCGCGCATGCGGCATACAAGAGCCTGCTGTTCCTGGGGACGGGCGCCGTGCTGCACGCCACCGGCGAGCGCAATCTCGGCAAGCTCGGCGGGTTGATCCGTTTCATGCCGTGGACGGCCTGGGCCGTACTCGTGGGCGTCGCGGCGAGCGCGGGCCTGCCGCCGCTGAGCGGTTTCGTCGCGGAGTGGTTGTTGCTGCAGGCGTTCCTGTTCACGCCGGGCCTGCCGGATTCGGTGCTGGCGATGACGGTGCCGATCGCGGCCGCGCTCGTCGCGATGTCGGCCGCGCTCGCCGGCTACACGATGGTCAAGTTCTTCGGCATCGTGTTTCTCGGGCAGCCGAGGGAAGCCAAGCTGAGCCGCGCCCGCGACGCGAATGCGTGGGAGCGGCTCGCGTTCTGCTGGTTCGCGGCGGTCAGCGTGCTGCTCGGGCTGATGCCCGCGCAGTTCGTCAAGCTGCTGGATCCGGTCACGCGCGGGCTCGTCGGCGCCGGCGTCGGCGCGGACAATCACGGCTGGCTGCTGTTCGTGCCGGTGTCGACCGCGCGCGCGAGCTACATGCCGGCCGTGTTCATGCTGTTTTTCGTCGCGTGCTGCGGGCTCGCGTGGGTGCTGGTGCGGCGCTTCTACCACGGCCGGCTGCGTCGCGCCGCGCCGTGGGGTTGCGGCTTCCCGTTTCCGACCACCCGGATGCAGGACACGGCCGAGGGGTTCGGACAGCCGATCCGCGAGATCTTCGCGCCGCTGCTGCGCATCGAGCGGCAGGTGCCGTCGCCGTTCGATGTGCAGCCCGCATACCGCGTGTCGGTCGCCGATCGCACCTGGCTGCTCTACGAACGCATCGCGGCGCTCACGCTGCGCGCGGCCGAATGGGCTGGCCGGCTGCAGACGGGCAGGATCGCCGTCTACCTGACCTACAGCTTCGCGGTGCTGATCCTGCTCCTGATGCTGGTGAGAAGATGGTGACCGTCTCCGGCGTGGTATCGCAGATCCTCGAGATCGTGGTGGCGCTCGCCGCGGCGCCGCTGCTGTCCGGCTGGGTCAACCAGTGCCGCGCGTGGCTGCAGAACCGGCGCGCGCCGTCCGTCTGGCAGCCGTACCGGATGCTCCACAAGCTGTTCAACAAGGAATCGGTCGTCGCGCACGGCGCGAGCGCGGTGTTCCGCGGCGCGCCCTACGTCGTCTGGGCCGCCATGACGCTCGCCTGCGCGATCGTGCCGACGCTGTCGACGGAACTGCCGCTGTCGCCCGCTGCGGACGCGATCGCGCTCGTCGGCCTGTTCGCGCTCGCGCGCGTCGCGCTGTCGCTCGCGGCGATGGACATCGGCACGGCATTCGGCACGCTCGGCGCCCGGCGCGAGATGCTGATCGGCTTCCTCTCGGAGCCGGCGCTGCTGATGGTCCTACTGTCCGCGTCGCTGATCACGCAGTCGACGCTGCTGACGAGCATCGTCGGCACGCTCGGGCGCGGCGAACTCACGCTCTATCCGAGCCTGGCGTTTGCCGGCATCGCGTTCACGCTGGTGTCGCTCGCCGAAAACGCACGGCTGCCGGTCGACAATCCGGCGACCCATCTCGAACTGACGATGATCCACGAGGCGCTGATGCTCGAATATTCGGGCCGGCATCTCGCGCTGATGGAATGGGCGGCGAGCCTGAAGCTGTTCGCCTATTCGTGCATCGGCCTCGCGCTGTTCGTCCCGTGGGGCATCGCCGAGGCCGGCAACCCGCTCGCGCTGCTGCTGGCGGTGCCGGTGCTGTTCGTCAAGCTGATGGCGGGCGGCGCGGCACTCGCCGCAGTCGAAACCGTCAATGCCAAGATGCGGCTCTTCCGGGTGCCCGAGTTTCTCGCCACCGCGTTCCTGCTCGCGGTGATCGGCATGCTCGTGCACATCCTGCTGGGGGCTTGAATGCACGGCTACGCGACGCAACTCATCAATTTCCTGGCGGCGCTGCTGCTGATCCTGTCGTTCGCGATGCTGAGCCAGCGCCGCACGCTGTCGCTGATCCATCTCTATACGCTGCAGGGCGTCGCGCTCGTGTCGGCCGACCTGATTCTCGGCGTCGTGACGGGCGATGCGCACCTGTTCGTGTCCGCCGGGCTGACGCTCGTGCTGAAGGTCGGCGTGATCCCGTGGCTGCTGTATCGGCTCGTGCGCCGGCTCGATGTGCGCGCCGACGTCGAGCCGCTCATCAACATTCCGACCACGCAACTGATCGGCATCGTGCTGGTGATCATCGCGTTCAACGTCGCGTCGCCGATCAGCCAGCTCGCGACGTCGGTCGCGCGCGGCGCGCTCGGGATCGCGCTCGCGTGCGTGCTGCTGTCGTTCATGGCGATGATCACGCGCGCGAAGGCGATTCCGCAGGTGATCGGCTTCCTGTCGATGGAAAACGGGCTGTTTTTCGCGGCGACGGCCGCGACCAACGGGATGCCGATGATCGTCGAGCTCGGCATCGGGCTCGACGTGCTGGTCGGCATCCTGATCCTGGGCGTGTTCATGTTCCAGATCCGCGAGCAGTTCGACAGCCTGGACATCCATCACCTCGAGACACTCAAGGATGAATGAGGCCCATGTCGTGCTCGCCGTGCTCGGACTGCCGCTCGCGGCCGCCGCGACGCTCGCGTGCGTGCGGTCCAGCCGCGTCGCGCGCAACCTGAACGCCGGCTTCAGTTTTGCGACCTTCGCGGCGACCGTCGTGCTCGCTGCGCGCACCGTCGAGCACGGCTCGTCGAGCGTGTTCGACGGCGCGTTCTTCGTCGATCCGCTCAACGTCTACCTGGTCGCGCTGACCGCGTTCGTCGGCTGGACGACGTCGTTGTTCTCGCGTCCGTACATGCAGGTCGAGGAGGATCGCGGCCGGATGACGGCCGCGCGGATGCGGCTTTATCACGCGATGTACCAGCTCTTCATGTTCGCGATGCTGCTCGCGCTGCTGACCGACAACCTCGGCGTGCTGTGGGTCGCGATGGAGGCGGCGACCCTCGCCACCGTGCTGCTCGTCAGTGTCTACCGGACGGCCGCGAGCCTCGAGGCCGCGTGGAAATACTTCATCCTGTGCGGCGTCGGCATCGCGCAGGCGCTGTTCGGCACGATCCTGCTGTATCTCGCCGCGAGCCGGCAGCTGGCAGGCGGCGACGCGCTGCTGTGGACGAGCCTCGTCGCGGTCAAGGCGCACCTCGACCCGACCATCGTGTCGATCGCGTTCGTGTTCCTGCTCGTCGGTTATGGCACCAAGATCGGCCTCGTGCCGATGCACAGCTGGCTGCCGGACGCGCACGCCGAGGGGCCGACGCCGATTTCGGCGGTGCTGTCCGGGCTGTTGCTGAACGTCGCGCTCTATGCGGTGCTGCGTTGCAAGGTGCTGGCCGACGGCGCGCTCGGCAACGGGCTGCCGGGGCGGCTGCTGGTCGGGTTCGGGCTCGTGTCGGTGCTGGTTGCGTCATTCTCGCTGTTCCGGCAGAAGGACGTGAAGCGGCTGTTCTCGTATTCGTCGATCGAGCACATGGGGCTCGTGACGTTCGCGTTCGGCCTCGGCGGCCCGGTTGCGACGTTCGCCGGGCTGCTGCACATGACGGTGCACTCGCTCGTGAAGTCGGCGATCTTCTTCGCGGTCGGCCATGCCGTGCAGAAGGCCGGCACGCAGGCGATCGACGGTATTCGCGGGCTGTTGCAGGTCAGCCCGACCGTCGGCTGGGGGATGATGCTCGGCACGCTCGCGATCCTCGGCCTGCCGCCGTTCGGTGTGTTCGCCAGCGAATTCCTGATCCTGACGACCGCGATGAACACGCTGCCGTGGACGGCGCCGTTGCTGCTGCTCGGGCTGGCCGTCGCGTTCGCGGCGATCTTCGCGCGCGTGCAGCGGATGGTATTCGGCGGCACGACCACGGCGAAGCCGCTCGAACATCGACCGGCGTTGTTGCCGGTGTTCGTCCATCTGGCGCTCGGCCTGATGCTCGGCCTCTACGTGCCGTCCTATCTGGCGACGTGGTATCGCCAGGCCGCAACGATGCTGGCGGGGTGACGCATGCGACTCGAATCGACAGGAACCGGTGCGGCGATCCGCCTCGAGTGCGAGGCGGGCCAGATCCGCACCGTGGTGACGGAGGTCGACCCGTCGGGATGGCTCGACATCGCGCGTCTCGCGCGGGCGGAGCGCGGCCAGCTTGTCGCGATGTGGGGCGACGCGCGCGACGCGGGGTTTGCGGTGAACGCCGCGTATGAATGCGAGGACGGGATCCTGTGGCTGCGCCTCGCGACCGGGCGCGAGCCCGACGCCGGCGGCGACTATCCCGATCTGGCGTCGCTCTTTCCGTCCGCGGCCAGGATGCAGCGGGCGATCTACGACCTGACCGGCCTGAGCGCCCGCGGCGCGCAGGATACGCGGCCGTGGCTCAATCACGGTAACTGGCCCGACGATTATTTTCCGCTGCAGCGCCGGGCCAGCGGCGTCGAGACGTTCGAGTCGAACGAGGCGAATTACCGGTTCGTGCCGGTGGCGGGCGACGGCGTGCACGAGATCGCCGTCGGGCCGATTCACGCCGGCATCATCGAGCCGGGGCATTTCCGGTTCTCCGTCGTCGGCGAGAAGGTGTTGCGCCTCGAGGAGCGGCTCGGCTACGTGCATCGCGGCGTCGAGCGGCTGTTCGAGCGGACGGCCGCGTCGAACGGCCATCGCATCGCGGGCCGGATCGCGGGCGATTCGACCGTCGCGTTCTCGTGGGCCTATTGCATGGCGCTCGAACAGGCGTACCGAGCCGCCGTGCCGCCGCGTGGGTTGTACTTGCGCGCGCTGCTGCTCGAGCGCGAGCGCGTGGCGAATCACCTGGGCGATCTCGGCGCGCTCGGCAACGACGCCGGGTTCGGGTTCGGCCTCGCGCAGTTCTCGCGGCTCAAGGAGGACTGGGTCCGGATGAGCGATCGCGTATTCGGGCATCGCTACCTGATGGATCGCATCGTGCCCGGCGGCGTGGCGGCCGACGTGCGGCCCGACGGCATCGCGAGCCTGGCGGACGCGTGCGAGCGCATTGAACGCGACGTGCACGTGATGCGGAAGATCTACGACGATCAGTCGGGGCTGCAGGATCGCTTTCTGGGCACCGGCCGGTTGACCGCCGAAGTCGTCGCGCATTTCGGCGTGCGCGGGATGGCGGCCCGCGCGAGCGGCCGGCCGTTCGACGTGCGCGCGGACCTGCGGCCCGCGCCGTACGACGACCTGATCGTCAGCGCGGCGAGCGATGCGCGGGGCGACGTTGCCGCGCGCGTGGCCGTGCGCTTCGCCGAGATCGACGAATCGATGCGCGTGATGCGTTTGCTGCTCGCGAATCTTCCGGCGGGCCCGGTCGCCGTCGACGTGACGCCGGCGGCGGTGCCCGCGCGGGGGATCGGCTGGATCGAGGGATGGCGCGGCGACGTGTTCGTCGCGCTCGAAACCGAACCGGGCGATGCGATCGCGCGCTGCCATTGCCACGATCCGTCGTGGCAGAACTGGCCGGCGCTCGAGCACGCGATCATCGGCAATATCGTTCCCGATTTTCCGTTGATCAACAAGTCGTTCAACCTGAACTACGCGGGGCACGATCTCTGATGTGGCAGCTTATCCGGCAATTCGCGCGCACCGATTTCCCCGACGAGCCGGCGCCGGCGGCTGAACAGGCGTGGCGTCGCGACGAACAGCATATCCGGCAGGACATTCTCGATCTGCTCGGGCGTGCGCTCTGCATCCGGCAGATCGACGCGGGGTCATGCAACGGCTGCGAGCTGGAGATCCACGCGCTGAACAACCCGTACTACAACCTCGAAGGGCTCGGCATCAAGTTCGTCGCGAGTCCGCGCCACGCGGACCTGCTGCTCGTGACCGGGCCCGTGACGCTGAACATGCGGGAGGCCATGCTCGCGGCTTACGACGCGACGCCCGCGCCGAAGCTCGTCGTCGCGGCCGGCGAGTGCGCGTGTACGGGCGGCGTGTTTGCCGACAGCTACGCAGTGTGCGGCCCGGTGGCGTCGATCCTGCCGGTCGACGTGACGATTCCCGGCTGCCCGCCGCCGCCGATCGACCTGCTGCGCGGGATCCTGGCCGCCTGCCGGGCGCGCGATGGCTGACGACGCGACTATTCCCGTGATCGTCATGACGTTTGCCCCGGTTTGCTGCGATCGTGCCGCGCCGGAACCGCGCGATGCGAGACAATATGGGCGGGAAACCCGCCGAATCCCGGCTTTGACCGGCATCCGGACGCGCTGCACCGTCCGAATGCGATGACTTCTGCTTCTGCTTCATGACACCAATCAAGTTCATTCTTCGCTACACGGCGATCCCCTTCACGGCCATCGTGGCCGTGGTGATCTGGACTGTCATACCATCGTCGAAAGAGATCGATGCGAGACAATATGCGGCGCTGTCGCGTGCGTACGCGAGCTTCCCGCTGCCGTTCCGGCACGAGATCTCGGAAGCGATGGACCACGGCCGGATCAACGACCGGCGCTACCAGACACTCGTGCGCGATTCGCTGGGCAATGGCGTCGCGCTGGACTGGCCGGCGTCAGGTGTCGGCGACATCGCGGACGAACGACAAAAACTGGCCGAACTGATTCAGGCCGATTCGAATCTTCAAAGGCAACACCCATGAAAACCCTGCTGGTTGCTGTGGCATTCGCGCTGATCATCGCGAGCCTGATCTTTGCGCTGTATTTCATGAATCACGATCGCGGCAAGTCCAAGCGGATGGCGTGGTCGCTCGCGGCACGCGTCGGGCTGTCGGTCACGCTGTTTCTGTCGCTGCTCATTGCGTACAAGCTCGGCTGGATCGAACCGACCGGGTTGCCGATCGGGCGTTGAGCGGGGCACGCCCCGTTGCATGCGGGGCGCCCGCAGACCCAAAGCTGTGGCGATGTTTCGACCAAGGTCGTGTCGATCAAGATGTCGGTGCGCCGGTCATTGCCTCGTGCGGGCATGCCCGCGCTAATCGCTGACGATCGCGATCACGCCAAGCACGATGAACAGCGTGCCGGCGAGAAACTGGCCGATCCGCAGCGCCTGGCCGCCCGGCGACACGCGGGCACGCAACGGATGGGCGAGCAGGATGCAGAACACGTCGGCGGCGGAGAACAGCAGGTTCGCGCAAGCGCCGAGCAGGAACAGTTGCCAGCCGAGCCCGAGCGACGCGTCCGGATCGGTGAACTGCAGCAGGAACGAAAAATAGAACAGCGCCGACTTCGGATTCGACGCCTCGATGAACGCGCTCGACGACACGACGTTGCGCGGCACGTCGATCGCCGCGTCCTGCCCGGCGGGCGCGCGGATGCGCTGAATGCCGAGCCAGACCAGGTAGGCGCCGCCGACCACCTTGAGCACGTGATACAGCATCGGCGATGTCTTCAGCACCGCGACCGCACCAAGCGCGACGATGCAGATCTGGAAAAAGGCGCCGAGGTGAATGCCCAGCGCGGACAGGAAGCCGGCCCGTCGCCCGTGCTGAAGCGTCAACGATACGGTCTGCAGTAGCGCGGGCCCCGGAATGAAACCGAAGCCGACGCAGGTCAGGCCGAAGAACAGCGCTTGTTCCGGCGACATCAGAGATCGTCTCCGATCACGATGCCGAGCCGGCTGCATTCGCCGCGCACCCGATCGCGCGCGGTGGCGAGCCGCTCCTTCGACAGTTCGGGCATGAACACGCCGATATAGTCGTCGATGGCGGCCTCGCGATCGAAGATGTCGACGTTCCGGTAGCGATCGGCCACGTCCTGCCGCAGCGCGCGGCTTCCGATCGCGAGACCCAAGCGAGCCGACATCGTTTCAGCCTCGTCCGGATCGGTCAGATAGCGAAAATCCTTCGAGCCCGGTTCCGGCGACAGCAATTCGATGTCGGCGCTGATGATCACATCCCGCCCGGCCTCCAGAAATGCGATGTAAGTCTCGATGTTTTCCTCCAGCAACGCCTCGTTCATCCCCAGATGCCCCAGCACGAATCCCGCCTTGATCGCCACGCCATGCGCGCGCGCATTGTGCAGCGCCCGCAGATTGGCGTCGGCCATCCGCTGCGCGGCCGCCACCGCGTCCTTGTTCCGCAGTGGCTTGTTGAGTGCCTGCAGCGAACGCGCGGCGCCCGCGTCGACGCCCACGAACAGAATGCGAAAGCCGATCTCGCGCATGGCTTTCAGTACCTGCTCCTTCTCCATGCCGTCCGCGCGCGCGTAGCCGACCAGGACTGGGCGCGCGTCCGCCGGCAACGCGCGCCACCATGGCGGCGGCGACTCCGCCATGTCGAGCATCAGCCGCGCGAACGTGAGCGGCAATTCGTCGGCCGTCACGTACAGGTAATCGTAACCCGCCTCCCATGCACCGCGGACGGCGGACCACGCGTGGTCCGCGGGCAGTTCGTTTTTCCACATGCTGCCGTACTGAATCGAGCAGAACGAACAGGCATCGTCGCCGCTGAATTTGATGCAGCCGCGCCCGATTTCGACAGGCACGCCCTTGTGCACCTGCCGCCCGGTCAGCGCCAGGATCCGCCGGCCCAGGCGCCGGGTGAAGTTCTCGGTGTAGACGGCGGAATGCGGCAAGGTCCGGTCGATCAGATCGTAGTCGATGACGCGGTTCACCGCTTCGCGAATCGCCGGATCGGCGACGATCCGCCCGGATTCCACGCGAACCGAACCGGGATAGACGCTGGCCGCTCGTGATTGCTGCCGATCTCTCAGGAAATCGACCAGGCCGCCATACACTTCGTTGCCGACAAAGCCGCAATCGATCAGTTCACCGTGGCGATCGAGAATCTCGCGGCTCAATGCCGTGAAATGATCGTTGCCGACCACGATGGCGATATGAGGATCGATGGATTTGACCGCGCGGGCGATCCGGATCGCGGCTTCATAATTGGCCGTGATCGCACTGAGACAGACGGCGAGCGTGCGGCCGGCCCGCTCGCGGATAGCCGCAAGGATACGGTCGAGCGGATGAATCACGCCATCGACGTAATGGCCTTCGAAACCCGGCAGCGCGTCGACATAAGAAGCCAGCGACAGGATGCCGAGATGCGGGAAATTGGCCCAGTCGGTATGTTGAATGCCCTTCGATACGACGATGTCGTTCGCTTCGTTCGCGCCGTTCGCATCCAGATCGTTGCTGTTCGGCGGGTTGATGAAAAATACGACGGCTCTCGGCCCGCTCATGGCGCAGTTCTCTCGGTACTGTGGATATTGTCCGGCGGCTACAACCGGCCGGCACACGCCTCCGCGCGCCGGGCCGCCCTCGATCTCGTTAATGTAAGAGAAAGCCTTTGAACCGGAACCTGTCAGCTATGGCAGGTTTGGAAACCGGAGATCCCGCGTCGTGCGCGTGTTGTTTCCTGTACAACGATAGTCCGCCCGTTTCGCGGGGCATTGCACGTCAAACGGATCGGCACGCGGGGGGAGAGCTGCCACGGATACTCCCCCCACGTCAGCATGGTTGTCGCCCGAATTGAAGTGCGAGGCCGCCGATGCGCTCGCCGGGATGGGCCTGTCCGTGTCCGACTCCATTCGCACGGCGCTCACGCGCGTCACGCGTGACAAGGTCGTGCCGTTTCCGGCCGCTGCGGCGGTCCAAGGCGGAGACGCCGCAAAAACGCGTATGACGCCACTTCGTTAAGAACATCCGATAGCGCCATCCTGACGCATCTTCGCCATAGGCTCGGTGAAGGCGAGTACAGTTCGGAGAAATTTTTCCCTGTCCGGTCCCGGCTGGAGATGGGCATAATGGGAGACTCCGGCGAGCTCGATAAATTGAGCTGACGCCGCATTGATCAGATGTGCCAATAATGTTTTGGCATCTGCAGATCGCGACCAAAAATCATCTCCTGATCGCAGAATCAAAACATGAGAGCGAATAAATGAAGCATCGAAAATCTGTCGGCCGTTAACCATCAACAAGGTGTCGGCAAATGGTCCGGTGGGATACCTGAAGCTCGCGGGTGTACGCGTATCTGCAGTTCGATCCCCTTCCATGGCCAGTGCAACATAGCGCGTGAGAAAAGCTGGATCGATCCCATCGTTGCGCCAGCGGCCGGCGAGTGCATCGGCGGTCGACAACTGGTAGGTACCGTAGTGCTTGCGATTCAACTCCGCCGGATGCTGTGGATCGCCAAATTCCGCCTGTAAGCGCCATCCACCCGGCGGACCGCCGTATGCACCGTTGTAATAAACCAGGTACGTGATGCTGTCGGGATAAAGGGATGCATAGTGTCCAAGCCATTGAGACCCTGTCGCCCAGCCCATCGCTGCCAGGCGCGTCTCGCCCGGATTTCGGCGTTTGATGTCCTTTACCACAGCGGCAATATCGCGCACCGCTTCGTTGGACCGGACTGCAGGCGGGGCGGCGAACTGTCCGCCTTCCATTTCCGTAGGAAAATCTGATCTCCCGAACCCGCGTACATCCATCAGATACAGGTGATGTCCCGCTTTTGCGAGTTCCTCCGCCGTTGACGAGCTGGGCGCATTAACGTCCCAACTCGCTAAGACACCAGGCCGCCCACCGTTGACCAGGAGCATCGGGCCGCGATCCGAACATGCCCGAGTATCACGAATTTCTCGCACGAAAATGTGTAGGCCATCTTCGTTCGGAATCGTGTAGTCCCGACGAATGATCTCCGCACACGTCTGGTGTGACGACAGGGCAGACAGACTGAGCAGCGTAGCGAGGACAATTTGAGCGTGACGCACGGACGTTTCCAGGTAAAGGGAGTGAGCTCAATTGTCTGGCCAGATTAGTCATGCATCCATGCTGGAGGCGAGGTTTTTTGATATCGTAGCGATATGGAACTTCGTCATCTGCGCCACTTTCTTGCTGTCGCGGCAGAGTTGCACATGGGGCGTGCCGCCCAGAACCTAGGAATGGCACAACCACCGCTCAGTCAATCAATCGCGCGCCTCGAAAAGGAGCTCGGCGTTCCGCTCTTCGTCCGGGCTCATCGGCGTTTGAGCCTGACCGCAGCCGGTATGGCTTTTCGTGAAGAAGCTCAAGCGTCTGTCCGTCATGCAGATTGCGCAGCCGCCTTTGCGCGATCGGCATCGCTCGGAGAAGCTGGGGTGATCCGGATCGGCTTCGATTCGGCAGCGCTCTATCAGCACTTGCCGCAGCGATTGCTGGCCTTGAAGGCACAATATCCAGCGATCCACCCCGATCTGAAGGAACTCTCGACTAATGATCAGCTCGAGGCCTTGGCAGGCGGGGTTATTGATATCGGATTCGCCCATCCACCATTCAGCACCAGGACCTCCCTGGTAGTTCACGATTTCCCCGCTGAAATCAGCATGGCCGCTCTGTTCGACGACGGCGCGACCGGCGATATCACGTTAACGGAAATTGCCGGACAGGGATTGATTCTCTTTCCCGCTCGACAGGGACCCGTACTTCACGCCCAGATTCTGGAAGTATTTGCGACGGCGGGACTCGAGGTCAGAATCGCTGCCGAAGCCAACCGTGCTTTAACCATGTTGTCGCTCGTCTCGGCGAAACTCGGCGCGACAATTCTGCCGGCTTCGACCAAGCGACTTCGGTTCACTGGTGTGCGTTTTGCGCATATTTGCGATGCAGCGATGCCGAAATGGCCGCTGTCCATGGTAACGAGACGCGACCAGACTTCTCGTCTGGTCAGAAAAGTATGGCAACTGTTCCTGGAAGCTGGACCATCAGCGGATGGCAGAATGATCCCTTGACGTACGTAAAAATCCGTTTCTTGAGCGCGCCCCTCGTTGCAGCGAGGACCATCGCAGTCACGCGTTGTGCAGATCGTCAGTTTTAACCGGCAATCGTGCTGTTGTGATAAGAATGCTTATCCTGACGGAGCTGATCAGATGCCGATGAACGTGCTGCGAGTCGGGCAGATCCCCCCGTTTATCAGGCGATCGTGTGCTGCCTGATCGCGCTTGAGGTCGCGGGGAGCTTGCCTGGCGGTATTCGCGGCCGGCGCGAAGCGCGTCACCTTCGGCCGACGGACCTTCAGCGCAGCAATGCTTCGTCGCGAAGGGTGCCAGGCAGCGGCAATTCGGCGAGGCCGTCGCGTATCGCATAGGCGGTCACTTCGGCCACGTTATGCAGCGACAGTTTCGTCATCAGATTCTGACGATGCTTGCGTACCGTCAGCACGCTCAGATTCAGCCGCGTGGCAATCTCCTTGCTGGAGTGTCCGTTGGCGATCAGCACGAGGATTTCCTTCTCCCGTGCGGTGACCGGTGGCGCGGCATCGCCGCGCGCGTTCTCCAGCACATGGGCGAGCGCGTCGCTGATATAGCGGATACCCGACAGCACCAGGGACATGGCATGTAGCAGTTCGTCGCCGTCTTCGTGCTTCAGCATGTACCCGTCGACGCCGAGCGCCACAGCCGCGCGGACCGTGACGGGGTTC
>JAJJMA010322077.1:0-18016 GCA_023529015.1 Papaver nudicaule
CCAAGTTGACGAGTATGATAAGCCACAATCTCTTCTTCTTCTTCTTCCAGAATCTCTTCTTCCCTTTCTATCTCTTCAGCGCTTTGAGCACAGCTAAACTTCTCCATTTTCAGAGTTAGAATAGCTGAGAAAATACTTGTATAATTATACCTCAAGTATTGTGGTATTTATAGAGAAATACCAAGAAGGGATTAACTCAAATATCTCACACAATTTTGCACACCCAGAGTCCCTTGGGTTTGTGTTTGTGTTTTAGATAACAATGAAGTAATCTAAACGAGATTTGAGTGATTCTTTTTCGCAGAAAAACACTGTTTCCGCGTAGATGAGTTTTTGTACAGGAAAAACACATCTGACGGTTCGGGAACCGGTTGGAACTGGTTTTTGAACACGTCAGCCTGGACAAGTGTTTCCATCTGTATTTCACAACATGGTTTTTGACATAACCGTGTTTGTGCACTCAGATGCCTATTCTGAGTGGTACTGATCATTGGTCAGGGTTACTTGCCCCCTGTTTTCATATTTCCTTATCTCTCAGTACTAAGACAAGGAAATAGTTTGCAACACTCAAGTTTGAGTGTTGAGGTGAGTATTGTCATACTCACCTGATCTGGACCTTCGTCTAGACCTCCTCGATCTTCTTCCTTTTCTAAAGTTATCATAGAAGTTATTGTCACTAGGGTATGGCTCAGTATCTGACAATCTTCTAGATGAATTCCTAGCTTCCTGAACCTGTTTTTCAAGGTCTTCATTAAGCTTAGTGTAACCTGATAGCATCTTGTCCAGATTTTTCAGGCTTATCATCTCTTTGGTGGATCGAGGTTGATTGCTCTTAGAATTCCCTCTCTTCGGAGTCACAGGTGAAACAGATGTCCTGTTTTCCGGTCTTTGAGGTTTTCTTCTAGAGTATGCAGTAGCTCTACTATGATTTCCGCTCATAGGTGAGGACCCTCTCTTTTCTGTCTTATTCCTTGTCCCTGGTAAAGACTTTGAGAGTTCAGATACACTTTTTAACACAAGGTGCAAAGTGTCCTGGAGTTGAGTAACTCTAATCATCCTCTTTTGGCTATTGCATTCAGTCTGAAGGTGTCCTTTCTTTTTACAGAAATCACATGATTTTTCATGTTTACCTTCACTAGAACTCCTTTTGTGGGCACTGTTATCATCAGAATGATGAGGGGAATTAATCACCTTGTATGAGGTGCTCGAAGTTATCACCTTCGTTCCAACAGTCTTACCACGACGAGTTCTTGATTTTGATTGACTGTTTTCGGGGTTTTCAGATATTGATTTGAGCCGATCAATTTCTCCCGTTAACTCTTCAATCCGTTTCTGAGCAATCATAAGTTCAGATTTTTCAGATTCTGTACTGGTGGGGTTTTGGGGTTTACCACTCTTCAGGGCTGCGTCGGCTGCATGACTTTTCCCTTTTTGTAGTGCAATCTCAGTGGTTAGGGACATAACCATGGATTCTTGTTCATTGACCTTGTCCAAAAGGGAATTAACCCTGGCTTTTAGTCGTGAGATCTCAAGAGACTGAAATTTCATGAACTTAATGATATCACTACTTTCCTTAGCTGCATCCCTTTCAATTTCTGAGTCAGAGTCATCTGTCAGATTGAAAGGGTAAGGAATATCACTCTTACTGACAACCTGTTTTGGTTGTTCTGTACAAGCTGGAGATGAACCAGTTGTATGCGAGTGTGATGGAGTGGTGTTTTCTGGTGTAGAATTAGTACTAGCATCCATGACTCACAAGCCTAGTTAAACACAGACAGTTACGTCTTTAGTGTGTTAACCTGCTCTGATACCAACTGAAAAAGAAGGGGTACCGAAATACTACCAACTTTTCGTTTTGGCTCGTGAGTCTTATGGTAAAGAGTTTGGACGATCTCAAAAATCAATATCCAAACCTCTAACTGGAGTAATCTCAACAGTTAGGTAATAACGTACTACTTGGTGCTTTAATTATAAATCAGAGTTATAATGCGGAAAGGGAAAAGCACACAAGACACCAAACGTTTTTTTAACGAGGAAACTGCCTTGCAGAAAAACCTCGGGACCTCGTCCAGTTTTGAACACCGCCCAGTACAAACTGACTACAAACGCTAGCCTACTATAAGACTTCGGTCTGGGATGTAGCAGAGACCAACTCAAGCCCTCCAAGCGAATTGGCTACTGTCGCCTTCCTTACGTCTCTGGATCCCCCACAGATCGTCACGCACTTGATTCCCCTAGCTGACGTCCGTTACAGGCCTAGGAGTTGCTTTGACCGATGCCAAAGGCTTTTGTCAGCAATACTGGGTTTTAAACCAAAACTGTTGACTTATGGTGTAACTGTCCTCTATCAGTTTACCATAAACAAAGATGACTTCCTTCGGATTGTCAAATCCAGGTCATACGGAAATCTACTTCACAAATCGGGGCTGACACGCAAACCAACTTCGCAATGCCCAATCTGTATCTACCTCAGTTATACAGGAAGAACCACTTAAGGAACTTATATAACTGGAGCCAACTAGGTCTTACAACACCGAGTGCAGCCGTGCGTTGCTACCTTTCAAACCTTTACGTAACTTAACTAGTTCTTGAATAGCCGTATAGCAGAAGAGACGGACTTTGGAATAGACAAGAACTAGGATAGGTTACTGAGGTTACAGGTGATTCTGATCAACCGCTGAGGGATCAATCTACCTGTGCTTCCCAACTCTCTAAGGAAGTCTTTGATAGTCGTAGGGAGTTCCCAGAGGAGCTGCAACCTATAGAGGATGACTATACCACAACAAGCTTTCACCGAAGTGAAAAGAGTTTACGCTACCTTCCCTGAGGACCTTCACGTGTGCTTGATGCTTGCGGTATTTGTCCTTAGACACCTCTATTTATAGCACTCAATAAGATAGGTTGCTTTGGAATTAAGCAATCAATTACTTGTCCCACAAGTTAAGGAAACCCTAAACTTGCCAACCAAGTAATACAGATTAATCTCAATTGAAATTCCTTTTTAGATTTATCTGCCAAGTGTTTTGTTGGCTCACAAACACTTCAAGATAGGAATCCAACAGACCAGAGATAATCTTATCTTATTGACTCATTGAGGATCGTTAGATGGAACACAAAAGGTATTTATGTTTCACACAAGTCCATCTAAGAGATAAAGGAGTTGGAATTTGACTCAGAGTGAAATTCTAAAAGAATAACACGTAATTTGACTTTACCAGGAACTTCTCCGTGTCAGGTTCACGTACCAGTACGTGAACAAATGTGACACAGGAGATTTTCAGCTCCAGGTACGCAAACCGGTTCGGGAACCGTCCGCGGTCAAATTAGGTCAAATTCAGAATCCGCTGGAAGGACTGGGCTGAGCCAGAACTTAGACATGAGAATGTCCTCAGCTGTGATCCACAGACTCTTTGCTCAAGAGTACTCCTTAGATTCATCCATATCCAACATAACAGTTTGCAAGCAAACCATTGTAATGGACACATGGCGTCGAATCTATCTCATGCATTCTTGATTCACAGTATTTGTGGGATCAAATACTGGTCATGACATAAAGCCATGTTACACAAGAACACGATATCAATCGCTACATTACTACTAAAGTAGTCGACTATATTTCGAAAGAATAGAGAAAGTAGAAATAGAAGAATATCCATAAAGTCATAACTCCTACTAACCTTTTGTCGATGAAGAATACTTGATGTCTTCTTTGTCTTCACAGTCTTCGTCTTCAAGGTCTCTACTACTCTGTCTATATCCCATTTCCGAAATCTAAACTCTAGTAGGCTAAATCAAGAATTGAATTTTGACACCTAAAACTGACAACTAGCTTGACATACCAACGCTAGTGGGTTTGACCGGACAATGCCCTAACACAAAGTAAGCCGATTGTTGTTACTCTGCCCAGAAATTTAACCAAATCAATCGGTGCATTTTTACAAACTACTAAACCGAATATAATAACCAAAATCGTTTTATATTAACGGTTATAAAAGACGATTATGGAGACAGGGAAAACCATTTACTTGATCAACCACTAATCGATTTATCTCAAAGAAAACATCTAACGATGTAGGAAATCTATTTTTTCTATCGGTAGGTAAAACCAAATTTAGAGAACGATTATTTACTGCCACCATAAAATCGTTCGATATGTGCATTATTGTAAACCGATTCAGAACTGTTTTTGAGTAATATTAATCACGACTGTTCGATATCGTAAACCGTGTGACTTTAATTATGCCAGTACACGTTATGTCAACATACTTGCATGTATGCCAAGCGTTTTATTTGAAATAAATCCCAATAAATCTTAATAAAGGGCCTTTAGGTTTCTTTTGGGTTATAAATAGGTTAGGTTATTAGAGAGAAAAAATCAGTTTTTTTTATATTTCAAAATTCATTTGAGAATTGAGACTAGAGAGATATAGAAGTTTTAAGGTTGAACAATGGCTGTCAAGAGTGAGTTGTAGATTTTGTTGCAAAAAATGTATGCTGCTTTGGATGAATTCAAAGAAGAGGAAACCGTGAGGGCTCAAAGGGAAGGTGTTGATCCTAAAAGAATGTGGAAAGTTGGTGGCTTCTTGGTGAGCATCCCTCATCTTAAGATGAAGGTCAGAGATAGTTTTGATTCTGTGTCGATTGAGAAGAAGTTGGTCCGCTTCTTTGTCGATCATTCTGAGGAGTTATCCGAACCCAATTCTCGTCTCTGTCTTATTATTGGTGAGCAACTTTCAATCTATACGGATTCTCCTAACAAAGATTTAGGGGTTGTAGTCTTGGGTCCCAAAGTAATCACTGTAGGGAATCCTCATATTCGAACTTTCACTACCCATATTGGAGGTTTGCCTGTATTTGGAATGGTTAGAGATGGCATGGTTGAAGCAACATCCGTTAAGGGAGAGGGAGGACATGCCTCGACTAGTGGGGTTAAAAGGAAGCACTAGAGGAGATGGTGAACAAAGGGTCTTTTTAATTTTATGTTTTATGTTGTTTTATGTTGTTTTATGGTTTTTATGAAGTGTTTTTATGATTTTACTTGAGGGTTTGTTAGTTTTTTGTTCTACCAATTTAAGCAACAATTAAGAAACAATCGGTGTATCAGAAAATCTATTTCTAACGATTATGGTTGTTGTTTTCTATAATCGGCGTTAGAGTTTGTGATAGTGTAACGATTATTGCTCCTGAAAAAACCAGGAGTAAAGTTGTCATATAATCGTTCTACATATATATCTAGATAAACCGATTATATCAAATAAAAACTGGCCCATTCATTGATTTGGGAAATTGAACACATGGTTTAGGAAATTCTAAAATTACATAAGCTAGTAGCTCCAAACTAGCCTGTCATCCATTAATACTTCATCAATGGATCTCGGAGCACGTCTCTTCAACACGTTATAACACTTCTTGAAAGCGTATGGTTGTCGGCCTTGGCGTACTTCCCATATAACCGCGAATCTCGCTTTCTAAAATGAAAGAGTGAAAGAAAAGCATGAAGTTAGTATGCAAGAATCTAACAATGAAACAAGTACAAACATGTCTCGATACTCACTTTCCAACTACTAGATCGTTGGGGATGATGGTTAACCATTTCCATAATTCTAACGTACTCTCGCATATCCATCTTCATGTGATCGAATCGAAAGCTCAACATGCTTGAATTTCGTTGTTTTCGATTCCCGTTGCGCTCTACAAAGACTTCTTTGACCCTCTTCCAAAACATAGTGCGGAGTTCATTGGGTCGTTCACGTAGGACATACGCGAATGATTTCACTAGATCTAAGTCTTCTTGCGCGTCCCAATTCCCCCATTATCTCCTGTTGAATTAAAAAAAAATAATGGAGGAAGAAGAACTTCAAGTTGATATGGAGGGTATGTGTGTGGGGAGGTTCTCTTATATAGATGTGATCCCAACGGCTCTTTTTCTTGGGAAAACAATCAACAATCGGTATATATTGTGAACCAATTACGCCGATTTCAATGCTGGCCCAATTTTAAATCAATAATCAGTTAATAAATAAGTCCACAAGAGCCGATGTTTAAACATTTAAAAGAAAATTATTGGAGAATGAAGCATCGGTTACAATGAAGTCAACTGAAGGCCGATTGTAAATACAATCGGCTTACAATATTAAATATAAACGTCGATTATGTCTACAAAAGATACTTTAACAAATTTAATCAACCAATATAACAGTTTGCGATAAAAATCTTGAGGAGACGGTAATGTTTTTCGTACTTGAAGATCTTCCCATTAATTCGTTGCCATTCTTTCAAAGCCCTAGCCAAAATTTCATCATCGCTATTTTCCGAATGTTGAGCTCGGATCGACATAACCAAGTGCATAAATTCGTCGACTCTTTTATGTATTTTTCTCCATCGAAACCCCAACGCATTCTGATCTCGCACAACTTGGCTTCTAGGTTCATCAATTTTGAATTCTTCAGTGACAGTAGTCCATAATTGTGGATAATTCACTTTAACACGATTTCGGTTTATTTCAGCGGGGGTCGGATAGAAAATCATATAGTTTTTACAAAGACATAAATCTTCTTCCAACGTAAATTTGGGACGTGGTTTAGGTCCATCGGGTAATGAGTCTAGAGGATTTTTATAGGGTTTTCGAACCTTAGATGACGACGAAGAAGATGTTGTAGATGATTTGCATCGCTTAACTACTGGGCTACCATAGTGTCTAGGGGGAGTAGGATACCATCTCTTAAATGGAGGGGGAGTGAATAGAGGAGGTGATTTATCTGATTTTTTGGTGTAGTAGTAGTTATTGATTATCTCCCTAGTTATGTTTCGAGTTTCGGGTGCAAGAGAAGTTGGAGGCGTACCGGTAGAAGATGATGGTTTAGCCATTTTGGGGGTTGGAAACACTAAGAGTTCTTTATGTCCTTTTATAGATGAAAGTCCCAACAGCTATTTTTTTCAAAAATCTAAGATCAATCGGCGTTACTTGAGGGTAACAAACGCCGATTGTGGAGCACAGGAGTTTAAAACATTTGATTACCTATATTCGTTGTAAACAGACTTACAAATACAACGATTGTATATATTCGGCCAACATTGGATATTGTATTAACCGATTATTATCCTGAAATACACTAACTACTATCACATTGTTATGGAACAAAATAGGAAGCATCAATACATGAACAAACATAACAACCATACATTCATAACCAGAAATTCAACAATTTAAGTCAACCATACATTCATAACCAGAAGTTCACCATCATAGATGTCGATAACATAAAATAAACTAGAACACACAATACCAAAACACATAATAAAACTCAACCAGTGAAACCAGTTCCAAACCCTGTTCGACTGCGGATTAGTTCCCAGCTCGGTCCGCCATTGGCCTCAACAAGTGGACGGAGACGTGCAACTTCAGCACAAAGTGTACAACCACAAGGGATAACATCCACAACCTCACCAACCCTCTTTCTTTTAAGATTACGAGGTGCTTGCGCTTGCCATTCATCATGATCGACAAGTCTTTCGACTTGGGGAGGAAGAAAATCCCGATAATCCCTACGCAGGCCAGGAGAATTTTCCCCACGCAAATGTCGTGGTCGTGGAAGAGGAGGATCAATGTGTTCATCCCTTTGACGTCGTGTTTCAATCACGCGTGGATCATCCTCACGAATTGGTGCTGGAGGTTCATGGTAAAGCACAAGTGCAAGGTCGATTCATCTTCACGAATTGGTGGTGGGGGAGGGCGGTCAATGAGTTCGTTCCTTTGACGTCGTGTCTCAATCACAAGTGCATGATCAGGGCGCATTGGTAGTGGGGGAGGTTGATAAATCACAAGAGCAAGGTTCGATTCATCTTCGCGAATTGGTGTTGGTTGACCACTTGATTCTGGTTCCCTGTTACATAAACACGATGGAAACGACTTAAAAATCTAAAGGTATTAAGATATTAATCGGCCTATATACATTCATACATAAAACGATTTACCAAAATCGGTGCATGTATTTATTAATAAGAACCGATAAATAGAAATAAGTTCAAAACTTTCTGAGAGAACCAGAATCGGTAAACATACAACCAATTATCTAACGATTACTTAAGTTTAACATATATGGACCTGTCATCCATAATCGGTGTTTAATATGCATATCATAAAACGATTTTGAAATGCCAGTAAAGGTTCAAACAATTCAGAGTTACAACAATCGGTATACGAAGTACTTAATGTTCAACGATTGTTTCTGTGAAATAATAATCGTTAGTTAATTGTAACACAGATAAACGATTGTTGCTCGAGACCAACAACAGTCGTTATATATTTACAACTACATACACCGATTCTGGGTGGAAATGAAGGGTTTCGATTCTGCCATTTACGTGTAGAAATCAATTACATTGTAACCATCTGTTAGTTTTACGTACTTGATTGTTGTCGACATAGTGTAAGCTTGCTTTGTTGATTTTGAGAATATGATGAAATTAGGGTTTGTTGAACTCAAAAAAAGAAAAGGTGTTATGAAAGTAGTAGAAGAAGAAGAAAAGAACACATATATATATGATTCAAATGAAATAGAAATGTGATTAAATCAAGAAACAGAAATAGTTCAAATAGTTCAGCTTTGCAACTCACACAACATAAGCTGAAACAGAAATAGTTCAAATTCCGGCCCTCGCTCTCTCATCTGGGGTAAGACGACGAGCAGGAACCACAAATAGATAGCAATCACCCCAAGCAACCGCCCAACCATTAGGAGTACTTTTTACTGCCCCATTCGTAAACATGTTCCTCCTAAGATGGCGTGGGACATGAACACATAATTTACATTCAAACCGCCATTCATCTTCTACCTCACCCACTCTTCTTCGTCCTAGATTACGAGGTGCTCTATTTGCAAAGTGATAATCACACACATCCATCCATGCAGGAAAATCTGCTCTATCGATAATTACAGAACTTGGTTCAGCGGTCCTGATGCAAAAAAAAAAAAAAAAAAAAATTATAATCTAAGCTAAACAACTAAAAAAGGAAGTGGGTTTCGATTGTTACCTTTCGATATCCCTCGCGCCACCATTCTCAGCTGAATCCATCGAAGTTTCGAAAACCGATTACTCTATGTATTATGCCTTAGCCACGTAACTGAACTGATGAGGTCATCAATAATCGGTTTATATATATCACTACATCTAACGTTTATTCTTCTTAAAAAACATAATCGTTCAATCTATAGGCAGTTATCCACCGATTACAAAACTACGTAACTTGCATGGAATTTTACATGAAGTGCTGATGATAAATAATCGGTTCATATATATTACTACATCTAACGTTTGTTCATCTTAAAAAACATAATCGGTATATATGTGATAAAACAGAAAACGATTGTTGCTAGTGAAGATGAACAATCGTTGGATATGTTGTTTCGGATCCAACGATTCTGGTATTATCAGCCGAAACAATTGCCGAAAAATCAGAGTTTCATGCAACCAAATCACGTATAATAAGCAACTAACATACTAAAAACGATTGAGATAAGATTACACACCTTTAACGAAGTTTCCGGCTTGATTCTCGAGTGGGCGGATTCGAAATTTTTGTTTTTGTTTTTGTTTTTGTTTGAGAGTGAAATGATTTTGGTTTTGGAAAGTTTTTTGGTTTAAATATTTTAGGGTTTTTGGATTAAGGTTAAGCTTACTATTTGGGGTGGGATTAGTTAGTATGATTAATTAGTAGTGAAGGGTAATATAGTATATTCCACCCCTGTGAAGACATCCCATAACAACTCACCCTAGATGGGTTTAAATTTTCATGGGGCCAAATACTAACGTATGGGGCCAAATTTAATTAGGTAGAAAAACCTCACCAAATGGTAAGTAAAAGACATCGAAATAACCTAAACTAAGCAACTAATCTATGAAAACAAGGGAAATGAGTTGTGACCTGCTCAGATCCGGTATTAAATGACCAGATCTGAGCAGTGAAGATGGATCTTTAGATGGGTTTTTTTAAGAAGAAGAGAGAACTAGAGAGGAGAGAGAGTATTTTTTTTTTTATGAGCAACTCGTTAATTTATGTATGATGTTTTTCCTAGTACAAATGCACGATGATGATGACATTCAAATCTTAGTAAGCACTTTTAGCTCCTGTAGAACCTATAGAAAAATCACCACTCGATTGTTTAAGTTTTTGGAAGAAAACAAATGGAAAAAGAAAAAGGAGTATGGTGTGGTACCACTACTAGAGAGTAGAGAGAATGATATATGAAAGTGGGAATCCTTTTTCTCACATATCGTTGTCCTTGAATTAATGAAACAAGAGAACCAAAAGTGGGCAAATCTTAAGGCAAGCAATTCTTCTCTTTTAAGTTTCAAGTCATTTGATTGGTTGGTGGGGACAGTTTTCAGGAGCATCTACACATCAAAATTTCATCTTTACACTTTACTCATAAGAATCTTTTTTTTTTTTTATCGGCATTTACTTATAAAAATCCTTTCGATGGAAAAGATTAAAATTAGCTTTGGGGTTAATCATAGAAGTGGTTTAAGGTCGGTAGAAAAGAGAACATCGAGCCTGTCCAAGAGTTCAAAACTCATGTCATCAAGGATTCTAGCAATGAACCTACTAAGCACATCCGTAGCAAAAGTACCCATGAATATCAAATAAATGAACGATGTCACTCTACTATGTTAAGTATACAGTTAACATGAAAAAACGTACTCATATAGTCATATTGATTACACAACATGATAAGTACATTTAGGGTCTATTAAAGAGCCTTTTATTATCACTAATGCACATATCACTGATTAATTAGCCTAAGAAAACCAGTTTTTCTTGGTACATAGGTTTGTTTGGTGGTTAGATGTCTGGATCAAAGGACGAGACGAGGAGCATAATCAAAAAGAGAGAATCCGTTGGTGTCTCTTTCGAAAAGAGAAGAGGGTCCACATTTGAAGGCTATGTAACCTCGCGTCATCCGGGCAGATAAAAAAGAATCTCGGCAGACATTTATTATTCGCCCATCCAGCTTGACGCGTTAAGGGGTGGCTAAATGGGTGGGCGAAAAACCTGTTGTACCCTTTCCCAAACATGTAAAATGTCTGTACTACCCTTGAGAATTTATATTACCCTAAAACTACCGAATGAAGTAATTCATTCTTCTCCTCCCCTTCTCCTCTTCCCTTCCCCTTTTCTTCCACAACCACCATTCTCATCCTCTATCACCACCCAATTCCACCCCTATCTTCTCTTTTACCACCATTCTCAACCCATATTCCCAATTCTATTCGGTGGCTTCTCAATTATTTGATTTCATCGTCGATTATTCGTCGTTAAGCGTCGATTCGATAACGATTCATCGTAGATATAATGGCTCCGAAAAAGAATAAAGGAAAGGAGAAAGAACCCACTCCTCCTGCTAGTCCAACATCTTCTTCTTCTACTACCCCTTCAATTCGACGAGAAATTGCAGGCGAAGAAGACGACTCAATGCATGCAAACTTTGATTTTTCATACGTCAATCAACCATTACAAGCTAATGGGTTTCAAATTAGAGAGCTACCTGATCATTTGGAGTCGAGTTCACTTCCTTTCCCTTCTTTGATTCTTGATTTTCTTCCAAACACTCTTGTTCATGGCTTTTCTCTAGAATGGTAGAGTTCCAACAATCCATGGCTTCTTTAACGTAAGAGGAATTCGTAGCATGATCACCTTCAAGAGTAGAAGATTCACCCCGCTCAATCTCACTCAAAACAACCATCTCAACAAAAAAAAAAAAACTTCTTCTTCTTTTTCTTCTTCTTCTTCTAACTCTCTCTCAAAATAACAAAAATAAAACAACCTAAGCTAATCGGTGGCTAAGTAGATTAATTTGTAGTTAGGTTAGCTTAATCGGTAACTTGTTTTTGAGTAAATCGGTAGCTTAATATGTGTGGGGGTATTTTAGACACTGAGATAAGGGATAGCCTAATTACACCCGGGTGATCGAATTTTCAAAAAAAAAAATTGTCTGCCGAGATTCTTTTTTGTCCGCCCGGATGACGCGAGGCTATGTAAGAGGTAGGTGTTGCTGAAGGACAGTTGTGTTGATGCTAAAATCAAACCCCAATTTAATTATTATGCAATCAATTCCTAACAATGACATGTAGCACTCCACTGGTATGTCACTCACTACTACTGCTTAATTTTTTTTTTATTTTTTTTTTTTATTTTTTTTATTTTTTTTAGAAAGCAAATTTCATTAACTAGAAAGCCAACATACGGTTACAATTAAAGAGTTCAGAAGCCATTTGTACTCTATGAAAGAAAGCACTCTTGACTGAATCCGAAAAGGATTCTGAGGAGAAATTAAACACACCTTTAGACCTCGCCTCCTTTGCTAGTCTATCTACTGAATTAAAAAACAACTTATTTCTAAACTGAAACACAACATTACTAAGAGTTTTAAACTCATTACAAGATCTCTCCAGATTTTCTAAGGCACACCAATGAAGAGAAGGAGAAGAAACAGACAATGCATTAACTGTAGAAACTAGGTTCTTGCAATCGTTGTAGATCACCACAGATTGCAAATTCATTTCTCTTATCCAGCTTAACACTGCAAGCAACGCCTTTGCTTCGGCATCAAGAGGGCATGAGGCTCTTCCTGAACTGATTCTACATTCCCTTCTGCAACCTGTTTTATCCAACAACAAAACAGCATATCCCATGAAAAAATCAGACTTGTTGAATGTTGCATCAAACATAAAGGTCCACTCCTTGGACTGAGGATTGTGTATATCGGTCATAGAACTTTGTTTTCTAATTTTAACAGGATCAGAAATGACCCAGTTCCCATAGTCCCGTGAGATCTGAGTGATCAGATTAGTAGGCCTTGGCACAATGTTGTTGTGTATAACTGCATTTCTAAATTTCCAGATAGACCAAAGAATAAAAACAATTTTACTGTGAAGATCAATCAAACCCTTATCAAACAACCAACTAAAAAACCAGGATCTAATGTCAGCAAAATCATTAAGAATTAAATTCTGTAGGGAGAAAGAGAACCAAATAGTTTTGGTAAAGTTGCAATGAACAAACATGTGCATTTCATCTTCAAGAGAATCATTGTTGCAGAGTCTGCAACAAGGGTAGCTGTTTTTATTTATCTGGTATATTCTTCTTCCCATTGGAAGTACATTTGATAACAGTTTCCAACAGAATAATTTCAGTCTAGGAATAACTCTAAGGTTCCACAGATTGGACCACAGTCTAGTAACACTAGGGTCATTGTTATAGCTAGTAAGATACTTATAGGCAGATTTCGTAGTGCACTCACCAGATGGCGTTGACAACCATCTGATTATATCCTCCCTGTTTTTGTTAGGGGTGATAGAAAATATTTTGTTGTGCACAGTAGGATCTATATACTTTCTTATTTTATCAAGTCTCCATTCTCCTTCATTGTTGATGATTTGTTCAACTCTGGTAGGAGTTTCATCATCAATGATCAATGGGAATAGAAGACTATCTTGGTCAGGCAACCAGAAATCATCCCATATATCTATGGAAGACCCATTATTGACCTGCCAAACATGATTTTGTTTTATGATTTTTAAGCCTTTTTTTATACTAGACCAAATCCAAGAGATATTAGATTTCCTAGACTTTTTAAGAGGGTTATACTTAGGAAAATATTTACATTTTAGGATCATAACCCATAGATGCTTAGGATTGTTTAACATTCTCCATGCTAGTCTAGTTAGCATAGAAAGATTTTGTTTATGGGGCTTCTAATTCCTAACCCACCATTTTCTTTACTTTTACATATGTTGTCCCAGGATTTGGTGAAAATGCATTTTTTCGGATCCTTTTTACTCCACCAGAAATCTCTCTGAAGATTGTGAATCCTGTCAAGAGTTTCTTTAGGAAATGAAAGGCATTGCATCTGGAATATTGGGTATGAGTAGCTTTGTTGTTATTATCAAAAAAAAAAAAGTAGCTTTGTTGTTGTCACCGAGGAAAAACATACTAGTTTATGTAACAAGAAAGTTATGTTGACAAGTTTAGATAGACAATATCTTACAATTTCGGCTTCATTTCTTCTATAGAACTCAATCGTCGATGAATTTAAAGCTAATATTTTGGTGATATGTTTCTCTTGTAAAGTTTACAATCTTAGAAAAAGTGAACAGAAACCGAGATACCAAACTTTATCATCTACCAATCTTAATTTCAACCGTCAATCTTCAACAGCTGGGTTCCAAATTGGGGGATAATGATATTATACGTCTCGATTTGTGCTCATTTTTTGTAGGATTGTAGAGCTTTATAAAGTGATTAAATATAATAAGTTTTAAGCACATACCAAAAGTAAGACTAAGAAGCACAAGTTCCCTTTTATAAAAATAAAGGGATACCAAGATACACCACCAACATTCGATCACGTACCAAATAGACAATTATCACTTGTACAATCACGGAGATTTTGTTAAAAGGCGAAACTAAATTTTTATTTAGTTTCAATAGCCGAATTCCCACAAGTAATAAAACTTGTCTTGTTCACAAACGTGAACTGGAATCTAAATAAGACAAGTCTTGTAAGAGTACGCAGTCAACACCACTTGCAATACTTTAATTATAATGTAAAACAATATAATGCGGGAATAAAGTAAAGCAAGACACCAAACCTTTTGTTAACGAAGAAACTGCAATCCAACATAAAAACCTCGGGACCTAGTCCAGTTTTGAGCACCACATTGTTCTACTATCAAACACTAGTCTACTATCAAACTTCGGACTGGGATGTAGTTGAGACCGAACCTGCCCTCCAAGTGATTCAGCTGCCGTCGCACTCATTACGTCTCTTGGACCTCGCAAGATCCTACTCTCTTGATTCCCCTAGTGGTCACCAAAGATAACGTCGTGAACCACCAGAAGTTGCTTCAGCCGCAGTGAAGACTTTACACCAAAATCGTCCTCCAACGATAATGGCAAAACCTAAATTCGAACTGAATCTATATAGCTTGAGTAGAAACCCCTAACTTAATAGTTCGGATAAGAATAACTTATACGGAAACTATTACCAACAAGGTCAATCGAAAATAGCTCGAGTGATTCCCTTGCAAGATTTCCTTAGGTCTTATAAGGACACACCGCCTAAGCGAAATCTTTTATCATGTCTGGTTCTCTTTACGTCTCGCAACTTTCGTTGTATAAGACGACCAATCAACAAGAACAAAACTATCAATTAAGATAGGTTTAGAACTTGTGCTTCACGGATCCCCAAAGTAAAGTCTTTAATAGTCGAACCGATAAAACGGTTGGGAGGACGACTATGCAACTTAATGTTACATAAGAGTGTAAGGGATGCATTGTAGCATTGCATGGTCCTCTCTATTTATAGTGATCCATGAGACATGGTTACTTAAGATAAAGCTAACTTGAGAT
This sequence comes from Papaver nudicaule, assembly GCA_023529015.1. Classification (NCBI taxonomy): domain Eukaryota; kingdom Viridiplantae; phylum Streptophyta; class Magnoliopsida; order Ranunculales; family Papaveraceae; genus Papaver; species Papaver nudicaule. The sequence continues at coordinate 15,413 of JAJJMA010322077.1, forward strand.
TCAAGTATTCTCATTAATAAGGAAGGAACTCTTCTAGGATGGCAAGTATTGACTTGTTACCTTACATAGTTCTTTCTTAATAATGAGCACTTTCAATTAATTCAAGGCACTGCTAAAAATGACTTGCAAGTAATTGCCAAAGATAATTTACTTACAATAATACCGTAGAATTAACCAAACATAAGTGACATGTCACAAACGAAATTACTCTTCTTAAGGGATTTCCTTAATAAAGTCTAACGGTAAATCTAGTAGTTTCCTAGTTCAAGATCACAACTTAATAATATTAAGTTTGATCAATAAAGGAAAGAAAACCTTGATCTCTTTCACTCCAAAAATAGTGTCACAAGTACCACCAATATGCATGAAAAGATTGTCTCAAATCTAAGAAGAATAGTGCTCAAAATAGCCTTGTAAAGACCATAACACAATAATTCACGCACTAGTCAACCGTCTTTGAAAAAGTCACGCCACTGGGTTCGCGAACCTAAATTCAAAAGTTGGCGAACCTAGCTGCCTAAAAAGTGAACTTTTGGGTACTCTATATAGGTTAGCCAACCCTAAAAACAAAGGTTGGTGAACCTATAGCTTGAAAAGCTTGTTAGGTTGGCGAACCTAAAAACAAAGGTTGGTGAACCTTTAGTAAATTGGCCACATAGTTTGGCGAACCTAATGCTCATGAGTTAGAAGATTACTCTTCAAATTCCAAACTAAGTAAACTTAGATTGTACTAACTCAATGTTGCAGTCATAAACCCAAATATCCTTAGCTTAATTAAGTAAAACTTGATCGTCACACTCAAAATTATCATCGAGATGAATCTGGGAAGGATTTTTTTATTCAATTTCACTATAGTTATACTAAAATCTCGACTATATTTCGGATGATAGAAAAGGTAATAGACATTTATCGAATCAAAGTTGTACTAACCTTTAAAGAAGTCTCGTAGACTCCACGCTTCCACTTCATCTTCGATCTTTAGGTTCCTTGATCTGAATCTCAACATCCTAATCTAACCCTAGCCCGAAATGACTTTAGTAGACTTTAAATCAAGTATTGAGGTTTGGTCAACTAACTTTGACGACCAACTTGACATACCAACGTCGGTGGGTTCAAGCGAGTATAGTGCCCTAACAATCTCCCCTTTTGTCAAATTTAGTGACAAAACCAATATTACATATCAAAAATTAAATTAACTCAAATCTTCAATATGCACTTGATTTCTTGAATCTTCAACTCCTTTAAATAAGTGTGTTTTTCAAATTATTCTTCTCTTGGTTCAGCGTGTTCATTCAATTGTTGAAGATCCGTAGCAGAACAACTTTACATTTAAACTCCCCCTTAAAGTTTGCATGGATGAATAGGAATTCCGCTCCAAGTTGTTAACCATGAAGGGTATTTTCTACACGTTTAGTTCATTGCACCGGAACTAAAGTGATACTACCGTATTCGATGTGTTCTCCCCCTTAGTTTTAACTTATCTATCTTTGTGTAGAATACAAATTAACTCACTCCCCTTGAAACATAGCTGCGAAAAAACTATGCCAAATAGTAGGCCACTTAGATCCATATTAAATATTCTCCCCCTTTTTGTCACAAAAAAATGTCAAATCAAGAAAGGTTCATCATTGCAAGAGATTTATCAAGACATTGGCAAACACAACCGAAAATGTTAGAGCATTGCTCGGTCAAACCTACTAGTGTTGGTATGTCAATTTAGTTGTCAAGTTTAGATGTCAAAACACAATTCTTGATTTATCCCAATAGAGTTTAGATTTCGGAATTGGGATATTCAGGAAGTAGTAGAGACCTTGAAGACGAATACAAAGATTATTGAATGTTATAAATAAAAATCTATTGCTTTATCTCAAAGCAACCTATCTTATTGAATGTTATAAATAGAGGATTAAAGAACGAAACCACAAGCATCAAGCACACCTGAAATTTCTCTGTGGAATTGATTGTAAACTCTTTGCACTTCGGTGTAAGCTTGTTGTGGTAGTCATCCTCTATTATGTAGTAGTTCCTCTGTGGGATTTACCTAACGTCTATAAAGACTTCTCTAGAGAGTTGGGAAGCACAGGTAGGCGATAACATACCTTTGTGGTAATTATAAGATTAACCTGTAACCTTGGTTGCATGATCTCGTTCTTGTCTATTCTACGGTCCTTGTCTTCTGTAATAAGGTCATTCAAGAATAGATACGTAACTATAGGGTTTTACTAAGGCAACGTACGGCTGCACATGGTGTTGTAAGACCTAGTTAGCTCGAGTTGTGTAAGTTTCTTAAGTGATTCTTTTCACAGTTGAAGTAGAGACAAGTTGGGCATTATTCACTTTGGTTTACATGTTAGCCTCCGCTTGTAAGTAGATTTCCGTATAACCTTGATCATATCTAAAGGAAGTCACTTTCGTATGTTAAACTCAAGAGGATAGTCCGAAACATACAAGTGATAATAGAGGTTGCAAAGCCGAAGTTATCATAAAGCTTTTAACAGCGGTTAAAGACCATGTTAGGCCTGTAAAAGACGTCAGCTAGGGGAATCAAGTGCATAGGTGTTGATGGTGGTTTTTGGCAAGGAGGTCACAGGAGTAATTTTGCAT
>JAJJMA010322077.1:18416-43036 GCA_023529015.1 Papaver nudicaule
TGTTTGATAAGGGTTTGATTGATCTTCACAGTAAAATTGTTTTTATTCTTTGGTCTATCTGGAAATTTAGAAATGCAGTTATACACAACAACATTGTGCCAAGGCCTACTAATCTGATCACTCAGATCTCACGGGACTATGGGAACTGGGTCATTTCTGATCCTGTTAAAATTAGAAAACAAAGTTCTATGACCGATATACACAATCCTCAGTCCAAGGAGTGGACCTTTATGTTTGATGCAACATTCAACAAGTCTGATTTTTTCATGGGATATGCTGTTTTGTTGTTGGATAAAACAGGTTGCAGAAGGGAATGTAGAATCAGTTCAGGAAGAGCCTCATGCCCTCTTGATGCCGAAGCAAAGGCGTTGCTTGCAGTGTTAAGCTGGATAAGAGAAATGAATTTGCAATCTGTGGTGATCTACAACGATTGCAAGAACCTAGTTTCTACAGTTAATGCATTGTCTGTTTCTTCTCCTTCTCTTCATTGGTGTGCCTTAGAAAATCTGGAGAGATCTTGTAATGAGTTTAAAACTCTTAGTAATGTTGTGTTTCAGTTTAGAAATAAGTTGTTTTTTAATTCAGTAGATAGACTAGCAAAGGAGGCGAGGTCTAAAGGTGTGTTTAATTTCTCCTCAGAATCCTTTTCGGATTCAGTCAAGAGTGCTTTCTTTCATAGAGTACAAATGGCTTCTGAACTCTTTAATTGTAACCGTATGTTGGCTTTCTAGTTAATGAAATTTGCTTTCTAAAAAAAATAAAAAAAATAAAAAAAAAAAATAAAAAAAAAATTAAGCAGTAGTAGTGAGTGACATACCAGTGGAGTGCTACATGTCATTGTTAGGAATTGATTGCATAATAATTAAATTGGGGTTTGATTTTAGCATCAACACAACTGTCCTTCAGCAACACCTACCTCTTACATAGCCTCGCGTCATCCGGGCGGACAAAAAAGAATCTCGGCAGACAATTTTTTTTTTTGAAAATTCGATCACCCGGGTGTAATTAGGCTATCCCTTATCTCAGTGTCTAAAATACCCCCACACATATTAAGCTACCGATTTACTCAAAAACAAGTTACCGATTAAGCTAACCTAACTACAAATTAATCTACTTAGCCACCGATTAGCTTAGGTTGTTTTATTTTTGTTATTTTGAGAGAGAGTTAGAAGAAGAAGAAGAAAAAGAAGAAGAAGTTTTTTTTTTTTGTTGAGATGGTTGTTTTGAGTGAGATTGAGCGGGGTGAATCTTCTACTCTTGAAGGTGATCATGCTACGAATTCCTCTTACGTTAAAGAAGCCATGGATTGTTGGAACTCTACCATTCTAGAGAAAAGCCATGAACAAGAGTGTTTGGAAGAAAATCAAGAATCAAAGAAGGGAAAGGAAGTGAACTCGACTCCAAATGATCAGGTAGCTCTCTAATTTGAAACCCATTAGCTTGTAATGGTTGATTGACGTATGAAAAATCAAAGTTTGCATGCATTGAGTCGTCTTCTTCGCCTGCAATTTCTCGTCGAATTGAAGGGGTAGTAGAAGAAGAAGATGTTGGACTAGCAGGAGGAGTGGGTTCTTTCTCCTTTCCTTTATTCTTTTTCGGAGCCATTATATCTACGATGAATCGTTATCGAATCGACGCTTAACGACGAATAATCGACGATGAAATCAAATAATTGAGAAGCCACCGAATAGAATTGGGAATATGGGTTGAGAATGGTGGTAAAAGAGAAGATAGGGGTGGAATTGGGTGGTGATAGAGGATGAGAATGGTGGTTGTGGAAGAAAAGGGGAAGGGAAGAGGAGAAGGGGAGGAGAAGAATGAATTACTTCATTCGGTAGTTTTAGGGTAATATAAATTCTCAAGGGTAGTACAGACATTTTACATGTTTGGGAAAGGGTACAACAGGTTTTTCGCCCACCCATTTAGCCACCCCTTAACGCGTCAAGCTGGATAGGCGAATAATAAATGTCTGCCGAGATTCTTTTTTATCTGCCCGGATGACGCGAGGTTACATAGCCTTCAAATGTGGACCCTCTTCTCTTTTCGAAAGAGACACCAACGGATTCTCTCTTTTTGATTATGCTCCTCGTCTCGTCCTTTGATCCAGACATCTAACCACCAAACAAACCTATGTACCAAGAAAAACTGGTTTTCTTAGGCTAATTAATCAGTGATATGTGCATTAGTGATAATAAAAGGCTCTTTAATAGACCCTAAATGTACTTATCATGTTGTGTAATCAATATGACTATATGAGTACGTTTTTTCATGTTAACTGTATACTTAACATAGTAGAGTGACATCGTTCATTTATTTGATATTCATGGGTACTTTTGCTACGGATGTGCTTAGTAGGTTCATTGCTAGAATCCTTGATGACATGAGTTTTGAACTCTTGGACAGGCTCGATGTTCTCTTTTCTACCGACCTTAAACCACTTCTATGATTAACCCCAAAGCTAATTTTAATCTTTTCCATCGAAAGGATTTTTATAAGTAAATGCCGATAAAAAAAAAAAAAGATTCTTATGAGTAAAGTGTAAAGATGAAATTTTGATGTGTAGATGCTCCTGAAAACTGTCCCCACCAACCAATCAAATGACTTGAAACTTAAAAGAGAAGAATTGCTTGCCTTAAGATTTGCCCACTTTTGGTTCTCTTGTTTCATTAATTCAAGGACAACGATATGTGAGAAAAAGGATTCCCACTTTCATATATCATTCTCTCTACTCTCTAGTAGTGGTACCACACCATACTCCTTTTTCTTTTTCCATTTGTTTTCTTCCAAAAACTTAAACAATCGAGTGGTGATTTTTCTATAGGTTCTACAGGAGCTAAAAGTGCTTACTAAGATTTGAATGTCATCATCATCGTGCATTTGTACTAGGAAAAACATCATACATAAATTAACGAGTTGCTCATAAAAAAAAAAATACTCTCTCTCCTCTCTAGTTCTCTCTTCTTCTTAAAAAAACCCATCTAAAGATCCATCTTCACTGCTCAGATCTGGTCATTTAATACCGGATCTGAGCAGGTCACAACTCATTTCCCTTGTTTTCATAGATTAGTTGCTTAGTTTAGGTTATTTCGATGTCTTTTACTTACCATTTGGTGAGGTTTTTCTACTCCTTCAAGGAGGTTTATCCAGTGCCGGTCCTGTATTTCTGGTGGCCTAAAGCCAAAAAAAAATTGTGGCCCCTTTTTAATAGGAAAGATGTTAAATAACATTAAATTCTTTCCCTTCTCATCCACCATAATTCTTCATTTTAATTTGTCACCCCTGACAAATTCGTTTATATTTATTTTTCCCCCAAGCATGCCATATGTTCACATTAGGTCCCATTTCTAACCGTCTCTTGTATGTGAAATTTTCTGTTTTTGTGGCCCCCTTCTTTGTGGGGCCTCAAGCGGTGCTTCTCCCGCATATATAGCAGGACCGGCCTTGGGTTTATCTACACCTTCAAGGTGGTTTTATCTACTCCTTCAAGGAGGTTTTTGTACGTTTTAATGGCGGTTCTTGGTTGTTTTGGGTTTTAAGATCACTAGGGATGTACTCCAACGACGAAAACTTCATCAGAGTTGTCTCCGGCGACGGAATCTTCATCATCTATCTTTCCGGCGACGGGATCTTCATCGGTGAATTATTTGACGACGGAAGTTTCATCACTAGTTACAAGAGATTTGAGCAAATCACTCCTATTTTGGGAGCATATCTTTTTATAGAAGAAAAACAAACAAAATGGTTGGGATATATTTCCGAGTATAACCATTCTTCCTCCGATTAAATCGGATCTTATTCATACCTGTATTTGTCTTACTCCGTTAATCCTTCTCTTTCTCTTGTCAGATTTCTCGGTATTGTACTTCTACGGTATGTTTATGGTTCTTTGTATTATCTTATTTTCGATCTTCAACTCAATGTAACCTCGAATTTCCATTAATGAAAAGGTCTTTGATTTTCAAAAAAAAATAAATAAATAAAAAATTAACGAGTTGCACTCCATTTTTTACTCGCATTTTTAGGCTTAGTCTTATGGTGTCCAATCTAGTATACTAGATTAGACATCCACGTCAGCTAGTAGGTAGGAGACGTTCTTATGGTTTGGCGAGATAGGATTTCAAGACGCTGAACCATTCAATGCTGAGAGCTGAACCATTTAGCGCTGAGAAATCTCAGCCATTAAATCAAAGTATGACAATTAATTCAACGGATAAGAATGTAGTGCTGAATCATTCAGCGTTTTTTCACTTTTTCAGCGCTGAATGGTTCTGCGTTTCCTCACTTTTCAGTGCTGAACGGTTCAGCGCATCAATCTTGCTAATACTTGAGATACTAGCATCTGCTAGGAGAGAAAAGTAGTAGAGATGGAAAAGACCACGCTTTTACTGGATCTAGTATACTAATTGGAACCAGACTAAGCCTTAGAATTAACTTACCGTTAGTTTTCATCTTTAACAACTTTGTGGAGGACCATAAAGTGTAGTAACCAATTTTTCCATTAAAACCTCCTAAAATTGGTCTTTATTCATATTTTATGTACACTAAATGAAAATTTTGATTTTTGCCCTGACCATGAAAGGAGTATTTTACTGGAGATAAACTTTTAAATACATTATCATCTATATTTTATGACAAAATTAATGTCGAAAATGTATGATGATATAATCTCATCTACTTTCATACTGTAATTATATTTAGTCCATATTTAAACAAATAAAAGTTATAAAACCTACTGCTCCGTATCTAGTACTAACACTTAACCTGTAGTATGTTAATTAAAAGCAAAGCAAAGCAAAGCAATAAATAATTAGAAGTCTCAAAAAATAATTCTAGATTTCTAATGATGTTCTAAACGAGAAAATGTATCACAAATACATAAATATAGGAGCGAATATAATAATGGTGGGAATGTATAGGGTCACTGATGTAACCCCTGGGCATTTTCATCATCATAAGTCCTATTCATAATTAAAGTGTCATTAACCTTTTATAATTGGTTAGTAGTGTTTATTGTCTTTGTACTACAAGTTAATGCTAATTACCGGTCTAATGTTTGGGAAATGTAAAAACCTATTGGTCGGTTGAAGTTGATATCTGCGTTACCCACTAGCAATACAAAAATTTACCAAATTCCATAAAACAAAAATTATTACTCCTAAACCCTCTATGTTTTAAAAGACAACGATAAAACATCAACCAAACAGTATTCAGTATTTAAAACTGTCTTAACTACCGATCTTAGATTCTTGATTTCCCATCAAAAACAAAGAAGCACTACACTACAATGACAATAGCCTTGAATGATGCCTTAATATGTTTACCTTAACCATGTTTAAATCTAAAGTGTACTCAAGGCTAGTAGGAACTTTGGAAACATGATTTGTATAGAAATCTCAAAACTCTAGCCCCTAAAATCACATTACTAGATGATGTAATCTTGCATAGACTTTATAGGGAGTGCCAAAGAGCTAGGTATAAAAATGGGTACCAATAATGGTAATCCTCTTTTTAATAAATCACTATTTTACTACAGTAAAGATGAAACCTAACCCCATGAAAAAAAACCTTAGGAAGAAAATGAGTTTTTCAATGGTGAAATTGATGACCAGGCAAAATTCTACTGAACCCTTAAAAATTGTCATTATGGGATCTTCCAAACAAATTGGAGAATAAATACACCACTTTATTTTTTTACATAAGTGGTGTTGCTTTTAAACAACAAAAAGCAGAAAAAAGAATAAAGTTAGAAGAGAGAGGGAAGAAAAAGACAAAATAAAAAGCTCTCTTTTTCTTCTTCTAACACCAAAACTGCAAAATATTGTTACCTACTCTTAAGTTGTGTTTGTGTTTTCTCAGTTTTAGTTTTCTGCAACTTGTACAAACTATCATGAGTTTCTGAACATATCAAAGTTGGGGTTAGTTTTTTTTTTTTTTTGGACAGTAGGGTTTGGTTTTGAAGAATGGATTTGTTTTGTTTTTTCATCAGAGTTATCATTCATCAACAAACCATTACAAAAATCGTTCTTTTATAAAATGATGATAATGGGTTTAAGAAACAAATTCAGGATTTTGTGATTTTTTTTTTAATTTTTTGTTCTGCTCTTCAGTTTTTTCATTTTTTTTTTTTTTTTTTTTTTTTTTTCTCCCTCTGTGATGGGTAATGCTAGTGGGAAAGAAGAGGTGGGTAACAACAACAATCAAACTGAACATGGGTTTGATTATCATGGTGGTGGTGAGGATGCGCAGGATATGGAAGAAGCTGATAACTCTGCGCATGTTAACTACCATGCACTTGGTGGGTCTTCCCATTCTGAACTGATGGGCCAGCCTCCTCCTCCCTTTAACCCCACAGCAACTCACTTCCCTTCGAGGTTCACGCCTCAGGTAAATTTTGGTTCTTTTTTCTTCCATTTTCTTTAGCTAATTCAATTCAAAATGGTGTTTCAATTACCTGTTTATCTGAGTTTTCGTTAGTAAATCAGTGTGTTTGTTTGTTCTGGGTGGGCAGATTCGTATGGAATAGTTCTTTATGTTTGAAATTGATTTGATTTTTGAGTTCCCTGCATAGATAATGTAGATAAGTTTGTGCATCTAGCGTTTCAGGTTTGTTATTTTGTGGAGTTTTTGAATTTGGGATTGTTATTATATTTTGGCAGTTTTGCATTAGAAAAATATGAAGCCTCTGAATATACTCTTTTCTTTGTACTTATCAGCTGTTTAATCGGTAAATCAAAAGTGAAGGGATTGCAAATGTTTTAGCATTGTTTCATGTGTTTTACAAGTAAAGTTTTGAAACTAGTGAAAAGGGAAGGAAAAAGATGCGATCTTTGTGTATTTGATTGTGAATGTCATGGCACTCTCTGGAGGTTTGTTGACTTAGGTTACACTACTTGCAGGAAGGGCCGAAGGGGTTTTGCTAAACTTGCCAATCTGTTTTTGTTTGTTCGCTTTCCAGTTAATGTGCTCTTTTTCTCGTGAATGGAAAATCTGTTTCCCTAATTTCGTAAATCATAAATTTGCTTTTCATTTTCTTAAATGTGTGAATTTCATATAGAGTTCTTTCTTGATTTCTTTTGATTTTTGAGAACATTCCATATTACTATGTTCTTCCACAGAGAGTGTGAGACCAACTTGGAAGCAGCTTATCTTATTCTTCGGTACATCTTACTTTGATCATGCATAATGTGACATGAGGATCTAGTATAATGCTGAAAAATAACTATAAGCTGTATCAGCATTAAGATATTTTTGTTTACATTGTCATAGTTGCTCAATGGCCAAGATATGAATGTCTAGATTGTAAGCTGTGCAAAAGCAGGCTAAAAGTTTGTTTTATTTTGGTTTTGTTTCTCAGTCTCCCGTGATTCCATTAAGGAGACCAGGTGAAATTGTCATTCCTAGGCATGCCTGGCCCCAAAATGATACCATACCTGAGGTCAGGTACGAGGATGGGATACCAACCATGATAACTTGGAGTCATGGTGGAAAGCAGGTCGCTTTGGAAGGATCATGGGATAATTGGAATACAAGGTACCAAGAGAAAAGCGCTTCAAGTTTGGGCATTTGTTTCAGTTTAAGTAAAATTTATGGCAATAGCTGTCATGCATCCAAGTTTAAACTAGTCATGTAAAGCTTCTCTCATATATGATTTTTCTTTGCAGAATGACATTGCAGAAATCAGGCAAAGACTTCATCATTGTGAAGGTGCTTCCATCGGGAGTGTATCAGTATAAGTTTCTTGTAGATGGACGATGGACATATGCCCCTGACTTGCCATGGTCCCAAGATGAGACGGGTAATGCTTATAACGTTTTGGACTTACAGGTATATTCTACAATCTGTTCTTTCTGAGTTTATTTTGACATCTGATATGGAATGCACGTCTCCATATTTAACCTCTTTTTCGTGATAAAAGTGTCCTTCGCCGTTAGTATTTGTTGAATGTTTACTATCTTCTATTATACCAACGCATGTCATATATACTCCATTGGACAAGATGATAAAGTCATGTAGAAGCAAATGAATGCTTCTTATTTTGGTCATATGGTCTCATTCTGCTGTTAATTCCCTCGGCCTCGAAAGTGGTTTTGTACTTTTGTTAGGAAATTTTTGATTTTAGGCAAATGAAAAAGGTAAAGTTTACTCTTCATACAAAAATTGTACACGGATTTACTTCCACAATTAATTGTTTATGACGGGAGTAAGATCCGGGGCAGAGTAGAAGCATCTGGAATCCGATAATTACATAAACCATTGTAGGTAGCTAACACGATTATCAATTATCTTCAGTCAAGAAAGTTTGTATTGTAAAGACTGAGACTCTGAAACTTGATGCAGGATTATGTGCCGGATGACCTAGATAGCATTTCTGGCTTTGAGCCTCCTCAGTCTCCTGATTCCAGCTACAATAGTTCAAACCTCACTTCAGAGGATTACGAGAAGGAGCCACCATTTGTCCCACCTCACCTACAAATGACACAACTCAATGTGCCGGCATCATCATCCATCACGGGGAACCAATCTTCTTTGTCTAGACCTCCACACGTGGTACTTAACCATTTATATGTGCAAGAGGCGAAGAGGGGTCAGTCCGTGGTTGCACTTGGTTCCACAAATCGGTTTAAGTCGAAGTATGTGACCGTGGTGCTTTACAAGTCACTGCAGAGGTAGACAGAAAATACCCCTTACGTCTGAAGTATTTTCTTTGATGGTATTAACTATAAAGAAATAGATAATTTACTACAGTTGTGTCAAAGGCGAGATGGATAAGAAACCCCTCATAGATTGACATTGTAAACACTTTCCCAATGCAGAGGCTTGTTAAGCAAATCCATCATATACTTCTAGTTTTCCCATTTCTTTTTCTTCCTCTTTTTTCCTTTTCTTATAATTTAAAGATGCGGCATTTCTTCTTTGTAGCACTTGAGCTAACTCATTTTTCCCTTTCTTATAATTTAAAGATGTGGCATTTCTTCTATTTTGCTTTGCACTGAGCTAACTCAACCCTAGCTAGTGTTACCTGGGCAGTTCACCCTGGCACAACCTATTATTGAAAAAGGTCAAATTAAGACAGCAAAATAGTTAAGTTCATCTTTTGGAAGAATACCGTGTTTTGCATTTCTAGTTTCTTGCATTAGCATACTAATGACCAACGTTTAGTTCTCATACCATTAAAAGTTGCTTGAAAACCATCAATATAGGCAAAACAAACTCGAGTACAGACAATCAATTTTCATGGTAAAGATAAAGACTCGGCTTTGATCCAATTCTAATTAAACCTAAAATTCTTACTATTCAAATTCAAAGCTAAAATTCTTACTACTCAAATTCAAATTTATTACATCACTGTTATGTTTTCTTCTTCCACTTCCAGCATCTAACCTTTGAGCTCATTGACCATCCCGATTATTTCAAGGCTACCAATTGTTCACAGTGATGTGCCAATACAGAATTACTACCCTACTAACTAAAAGACTGGGCATCCTTTAACCTGAATACCAGGTTCGGTTGGGCAAGTAGCTAAAGGACAGTGATCAACATTGGTCCCCCACCACTTCACATTCAGATTCTGATTTTGTAATGCTAAGAACAACAGCACGCCCATGAAGGCTGTCCCGGCATCCAGTGCTGCCGACAAAACGTAATTGTATTTCTGCCACCACCCTTTCCTGTACTTGAACACAAAGTAGTTGAACATCATTCCTGTGAATAGCCAACTAGCAATATTTGTAGGCGTTGCTGGAGGCATGCCAGCGAATCCATAGGAGATAACAGGTATATTGATCAACGGAATCCATTTCTTCTCGGGAAAGATTTTGCTCAGCACCCAAATTGGTACCGGCAGAACAGCTCCAACGGCGAACAACCACACCAAGTTTCGGTACTGTCCACCTGGTCCGAATAATCTATTTGGTCCGATTAGCCCCCATATAACAGAAGCATCAAAGGTAACTTTGTATTTTGGGCAAGTCCATGGACTATCTGGATGCAGAGCATCAACGTCACAAATGTTTTCGATTTTTTCAAGCATCCACCATGCAACTCCAAGGTTGACAATACCTGCTATTACCGTTCCTGCAAGCTTCATCATAGAAAGAAAGAGATCGCAAGTAAGTGATGAACTTTTTATATCATGCACACATAATTGCAACATTTCTAAGGTGTTTTGAGTTTCATACCTGCGCGGTGTACATACACTTAGGTGGGATTTTCATGTAGTGACCAAGTTTTAGATCCGATAAAAACGAGAGTGCATGAACAGTACTTATACGACCATATATCTTGAAAAGAAGACTGGCAATGGGTTTTCCGGGATAGATTAAACCGAAGAAGTATTGCGCTATTATGTCGTATCCTGGTTGCTGCAACATAACAACAATAGCATCCAATAGTTAGTGCAAAGTTTTGTTCTTACTGATGTCTTATCCCAATTGATATAATGGAAGAAGGGAAAAGTATAAAGAGATTGGAAAGTAAGTACCTGGTTAGTAGTTGCTTGAATGACTCCAATGGGTAAGGTGACAACAAAAGCCAATGCGAACGCGAAAAGCATCCCCCACCAAGGAAGCTGAATAGTTTCTCGCCAAACGAAGGACATTAAGAGAGACAAACCAATGCTTCCTCCCAAGAGAATGAGATACCACCACTGAGGAACTTCCCTGTAAGCCTTCATCAATTTTGCATGTATGTCCAATTTCACACTATTCGCTGCTGATTTAGTCTGTCTCATAATATCACTGCAAGAATCGAAGTCGGTCAAGACTAGATATCAAACATTCTTAACTTTAGTACAAAATTGGCAATGCTAGTACTGAACTGCACTTAGTAGTATGGCACTATGGTTACTGTATCTCAAAACCTTCCCCAAAATGAACTAGTAAGTCACCGTTATGAAAGAAATAAATGTATACCTGCCATGAAATAGTGCAACATGCACGATAGTAGCTGTAAATCTTGCGAACCCAGACCCGATTGATAGAGCGAACAATGGGCTGAGATATAACTTCCCATAACTATTATAAGCCGCTTCATTAAGATCAAATTGTGGTGTAAGGATCTTGTCTGTATTGTAAATTTGACCAGTAGCAGTGAAAAGCTTATTTGAAAACATAGGAAATCTCCTTGCATCGAAAGTATTAAACTTCCAGTAACAAATGGGAATGATTATGTAAACGAACATAATGAATCCCACTGCAGTATTGAGAATTGAAACCCATGGTGTAACAAGTGGACTTCCATGGTAAGCTGAAATTCCTGCCCAATCAAGAGTGAAAGCACCTACACCAAGTCCATGATAACCAGATCCAATCTGCTGAGCAGTAATGCTATGGGGCCATACCCAGCATACCCAAGAGAAGAATGTCAACATAGGGAATAGATAACCAGGCAATGCGTAGTAAGCGAAACTTGCCGCCATGAAAATGAGGAAGAATTGCATTCTTGTTAGGCTTCTGGATTTTGGATCCTTCTCATGCAGAGCTCTGTGAAACAGTGAAATTACTAATTAAGAATGGGTGTAGTTTGAACTATTTCCCTTAAGAAAACGATTTTCTTTTCAATTTTACTTAGAATTTTCAGACTTTTAACTTTAACAAAATAAAACAAGCAGCCAGGGTCCATAGCTCAGTGGTAGAGCATTTGACTGCAGATCAAGAGGTCACCGGTTCGAACCCGGTTGGGCCCTTTTTATGTTTTTTTTTTCTATCTCACCCTTACATTTCTAATCTATATCTTTCAAAATATGATTGGACGTGGAATGATAGAACAGAATACCTGAACAAAGAAACCTGAGCAAGGTTTGATGGCCACCACATTTCAGCTGGATCAACCAAGTATCTCTTCAATATCCCTGCCCATCCATACCCCAATATCTGCAGCAATTCCATTCAACGACAAAAATCACATTTGTAATTTCTAGAGAGAACAACAAAATTAAGAGTTATTTTGAATTCCCTTGCACTTGGCAGCACTAAGAGTTTCTTACTAGGCAGGCTCCTACTACAATGGGTTTCTCATGGACACAGCTCAAGATCCATCGGAGCTAAAAGGTTTCTCATGGACACAACTCAAGATCCATCGGAGCTAAAAGGTTTCTCATGGACACAACTCAAGATCCATCGGAGCTAAAAGGTTTCTCATGGACACAGCTCAAGATCCATCGGAGCTAAAAGGTTTCTCATGGACACAGCTCAAGATCCATCGGAGCTAAAAGGTTTTCTCATGCGGCTTCTACCACAATGGGTTTTGTGGGGTAAATTGGTGAGATTAAATTTTGCCACTAAGATTATAAAGATAAAAAAGATTATGCGAAAAGAAAGACCAAATGTACAATTATTGCGAAAAAGAAAAAGAGGCAAGTACAAAACAAAGAAAGAAGAGACCAGAGAAGCAGAAGCTACAGATGCAAACCCAAAGAAGCTAGCATTAGAGCAAATAAGGTAAACTAAATTAAAAAGGAAGAAGGTAAAAGAATGAAAATTATTTACCTGAGTGGTCAAGACGATAAGAAGAGCTAAAAAGAAGCTGAAGGTTTGTTTATAATAAGCTTTCATAACAGTAATAGCACCAATAGAATAAGCATCACCACCACCACTAGCAACACCACAGTTAGCAAAGATTGTGATGATAACATGTTCTTTCATATTAAAAGGTCCTGGATTCAAACTGAAACTTTTACCCAGAATCGTTATATCCTTCTTTGGAAGTACGGCTGCCATAAATTTACCAACGGGTAGTACTCCAATTTGCATCAAGATTGCTGATATTGTTAATGGTTGAGTACGGTAAGTGAAGAATGTATTCAGAAATATGAGTATGGTACACGAAACTGTACCAAGAAACCATACTCTAAATGTCATTACTGGTAGTGATGGGTCATCTGTTTCTGGTACTACTAGTCTAACTTCTTCAATCGGTGAATGGTCATCCGATGATTCTTCAGTTTCTTCCACGTAATGGCTTCTCTCTTTTGACGGCTCCATTGTAGGTGGATTTTTGGCTCTGAGTTTTGAGAAACCCTCTACTTCACCTACTGTATAAGAACTTAAATTGAGTTTTTTTTTCAAAGTACAAGAATTTTATACCAAAGGAAAGAGATCAAAAATATTAGTTGAAGTTATCGTATTCGTATTTGTATATTCGTATTAGAGATGAAATTAAATGAACTTCCGAACATGCCCTCAATCATATATTCTTAGGAATTTTGATCCCATTAGTTTCCCCTTTGCTCATCTCTGCATTAGGCTGGGAGTCAAATCTCAAATTTAAATTGAGAAAGTTTAAAGAATATACAGAATAAAAAGATTTTGGAAATCATCCTGATATAATGCCAGTATACATGTCATGCACAATTGGTCCGCTATTTTTAGTTGGAACAGAAAAAGATTAACATACCACGAGAAAAAAACTGCAAGAAAAGACCGTGTCTCGCAAAATGCATGGGCTAGGATGGTGCCAAGTCAGTGAAACAACTGTACTTTGAGGTTAGAGACTGATTGTGGACCATTGACGGCGTGTGATATAGAAAGTATTAGAAGGAGCTTCCTCAAGGTTATGGTATGTAACGTTAACGTCTGCACGTTAGATCGCCAAGTAAGATGACAGTAGTCTTGTGTTTGTCTCGTGTCGCCACCGAATAACACAAACTTAGTGGGATCCACGTGGCGAAACTGGATTGTGGCATTGTGGTCCGTTAAGGGTCAAAGCAGAAGACGTGTTTGGACCTCTCTGCGCCTTAAATTCTTTTTCCATGTAGGGTCCGTATGGCGACTTGACTTATGAACTACCTATTCCTTTTAGGACAAGGTCTAATTAATGGCCCTTAATTAAGCTTCTTAATATGACTTCCTTGTCTAGTACACTCTGTCTAGTGTCTAATACTATTACTAGTGAGAGTGAGGTTGGGTGATGATGATGGTTTTGTTCTTGATAATGATTATGATGATGAGAGTAGATGGATAATAAATGGATCAGATTCTCTCCCTTGAATCCTCAGCCTCACGAATAAGATCAATACTGTATTAGGTTCTTTCGAATAGGATCCTACATTGGCTTAAATGTGACTGTGTATTCGCAGTATTTTCAAGGGCCTAGTTCAACTATGCTAGTCCCAGAAGAACTTGAAAGTCACAGGGTTTGTACTAGTAGTGTCTAAAATTGGACTTATGAAAGTAAATGCACTTCAATTTTATTTATTTTTTTCTACAAGCAAAGGCCTTGAAAAAGGCAATCAGTTGGCTTCAACAACCGGCAGAAGCTAGGTTGGAGTACACGACCAAAACATAAAGCAAGAATTATCTTTGCCCCATTGAGCTAAGGAGTGCGCGACTCCATTACAAATTCTAGGACTAAAAGGAATACAAGAAACTAAATTTGCCGAGAAAGTCGGAATGTCTTTGAAGATAGCATCAGTCCTTTGATCACCATCAAAACAGCCAGCAGAAAATTGATCAACAGGGGTCTTTGCATCACTTTCAACTATAAACTGAGAGATCTTCAATTCCACAACTTTCTTGAGAAGGGCATGGATACCTTTAGCTTCAGCTTCTTCAGGAGATCTGGCTTGAACATGAAGAGCAGCACAAAAGGAGACTTTTCTGACATAATGTCATGTCCCTGCTATGGGCACTTCTGGCTAAGGGCACCCCGGGTGTCAGGAATCAACATTAGTTATCCGTTAATTACCGTTTTAGTTGATTATGTTTTAAATTATATTAACGTCCTGTACGTGCGGTTGGCACGAGTACTGTACGTCTTCCCTTCTTATACTGTTTTGATTCTCTGTAATCTTATCCAAGAAAATATCTAAGTAATAGAAAGAGTGTTTCTCCTCCAGTATCCTTTCCCTCACTCTAGGGTTGGGAATCATGTGTTTTGAGATCATTTTTGTAGTGGAAACACTACAAGTGGTATCAGAGCACTCGATCAGAGTGAATTGTTACAATGGTTAGTCAAAAACATATAGATCAGCTCAATGAGAAATATAAATCATTGTTCAAGGCTCAATCAGATGGGTTAGACGAAATTCAGAAACAACAGGAGTTGAATCAGCAAGCTACTGAAGAGAAAATGGAGAAATCCCTGGCTAAAGCTCTTGAAGTTTTCAGAATCTCTATGAAGGAAGAGATCCAGACTGCAGTGCAGGAAGGACTCAAATCTACAAACGAGCAACTTGAAATTCTTCAAAAGGAACGTTCAACAGAGGATTCGGGATTGGGATCTGGTTATTCTAGCAAATCTGGTGTCGATTCCAATGGTGAAGGAAGTAAAGGTAAAAATCATCAGAACCCTCATTCTTTTCCTCCACCGCATAGACATAAGGTTGAATTCCCTAAGTTTGATGGTAAGAATCCTAGGTCATGGCTCAGGAAGTGTAAGAAGTATTTCCTGTTAAATAATACGAATGAGGAAGAGAAGGTAGTTATGGCCTCTCTGTATTTGGAAGGAAGAGCGGATGTGTGGTATCAGGATTACCAGGAGGGCAGAGAGACTATCTATTGGGAGATGTTTTCAAAAGCTACCACTACGCGTTTCAAGAGTTGGGCCATGATGATATAGTGGGAGAGTTCAACAAATTACGTTAACGTTGGTACTGTGGTTGAGTATCAAGAGTTGTTTGAGGAGTTGAAAGCTCTCATGATAGCCAAAAATCGCCATCTCACTGCAGTACTTCACTTCCAGTTTTATCAGTGGACTGAAGGAGGAATTACGACTAGTTGTGCAGATGTTTCACCCAAAAACTTGCAATAAGACATTTATCTAGCTAGGATGTAGGAGGCTGTGTTGGAGAATGCTGCTAAGAAGATGAAGACACCCTTACCAAATTCCTCAGAGCCATAGAGTATTCAACACTTCACCAAAATCATCTTCACCCTCACCTAAACACCACACCCTTACAAGTCCTAAGTCAATTCCTATTAAGAAGTTGTCTTATGCAGAGATGAAGGCCATGAGAGACAAATGCTTGTGTTATAATTGTGATGAAATTTTTAAACCTGGTCATAAGTGTATTAAGCAATATCTCTATATGATGGTAGCTGAAGAGGAAGAACCACAAACTTCTGAAGATGAATCCACTGATAACTCCTATATGCAGCAAGAGAGTGGTGAGGAGGAAGTAGAAATGTCAGTTGCTCTGTCAGGTAGCATCTCTCATAACACTATTAAGGTTCACGGTATTACTAAGAGTAAAAAGATGCTCACAATATTTGTGGATAGTGGGAGCACACACAACTTCTTGGACCCAGAAGTAGCAAAGTGGAGTGGGTATCAAATTGAACCTACAAGTGTTTTTCCAGTGGCAGTGGTTGATGGCAACAAAATGTTGAGTAATGCTAAGTGTCCTCAGTTTCACTGGAGTGTGCAAGGGCACCAATTCAGTTTTGATGTGAGGTTGCTAGCTCTTGGTGGTTGTGATATGGTGCTAGGAGTTGAGTGGATGAGAGAAATCAGTCCAGTGCAATTTGATTTCAAGAAAATGACCTTCTCTTTTATGAGAAACAAGAAGAAGGTAGTTTTGAAGGGTATGAATGACACTGTTAAGGTGTCTGTAATGTCTATAGAGGCTTGTCAAAAGTACTTGAAGAAAAATAGACATGGGATTACGGGCCATCTATTCTCCACTTCAGCCACTAACAATAACCCCTCAATACCTGACATCCTTAGCCCACTCTTAAACAGATTTGTGTCAGTCTTTCAAGAACCTAAAACTCTTCCTCCAGCTAGGAAACATTATCACCATATTCCCATTACAACCACTCTCTTCTCCTCCAAACCTAAGACCCTACAAAATACCCTATGTGCAAAAAGAAGTTGTTGAGAAGCTTGTGAAGGAGATGATAGCAGCTGGAGTTATCATCCCAAGCCATAGTCCATTCTCTTCACCCATTCTGTTAGTGAAGAAGAAAGATGGGAGTTGGAGGTTTTATGTGGACTATAAAAGACTAAATGATATCACCATCAAGAATAAATACCCCATTATTGTTATAGATGAACTGTTGGATGAGCTTCATGGATCAAAGGTCTTCTCTAAGATTGATTTGAGAGCTGGATATCATCAGATCAAGGTTTCTCCACAAGACACACATAAAACAGCCTTCAAAATGCATCAAGGACATTATGATTTCCTAGTTATGCCCTTTGGACTCACTAATGCTTTTGCCAGTTTTCAGGCATTGATGAATGAGGTGTTTGAGCCATACTTAAGGAAGTTCATCCTTGTATTTTTTTGATGACATATTAGTGTACAACCCTGACATGGAGACTCACCTGCAACATCTAACCACAATCTTGTCAGTACTCAAGGAGAACTCTTTGTATGCTAAGTTATCTTTTGGTTAGCCTAACATTGAGTATTTGGGGCACATCATCAGTGGAGATGGAGTGGATGCTGAACCAGAAAAGGTATCTTGCATGAAGAATTGGCCTACTCCTACTAATATTAAGGAGTTAAGGGGGTTCTTAGGACTCACAGGCTATTACATGAAGTTTGTGAGGAATTATGGGCTTATCTGCAAGCCACTTACTGAATTATTAAAGAAGAATAATTTCAAGTGGAATATGTCAGCTCAAGCATCTTTTGATACTCTGAAGGAAGATGTAACCACCACTCCTGTGTTGATCTTGCCAGACTTTTCTAAACCTTTTGAGTTAGCCACTGATGCTTGTGATATAGGTGTGGGAGCAGTGCTGATGCAAAATAAGAGACCTATTGCCTTCTTCAACAAAGGAATGGGAGTTAGATTCTTAGCCAGGTCCACTTATGAGAAGAAGATGATGGCTGTAGTCATGGCAGTTACCAAGTGGAGGGCTTATTTGATGGGAAATAAATTCACCATTTATACAGATCACCAAAGCATTAAATACTTCCTAGAGCAAAGAATTCACACTGTGCTGCAGCAAAAATGGCTTGCTAAGCTGTTGGGGTATAATTATGAGCTCAAGTACAAAAAATGAACTGATAATAGAGTGGCATATGCTCTATCTAGAGTGGTGATACCTGAAGAATCTTCTTGTAGTACTAGTAGAGGTGGAACCCACATGGCTCAAGGAGATACAAGAGAGTTATGTTGATGATAATATAGCTCAAGATTGGATTCCTAAGTTGGTTATTCAGCCAAACCTGGAGAGCCAGTACACTTACCAGCATGGCCTGTTGAGGTACAAGAATAGGATCTACATTGGAGATATTAGGGAGCTGAGGAACAAGGTTATTACTGACATTCATGGGTCATGTATTGGGGGACATTCAGGGTTTCAAGCCAGTTACCAGAGAGCTAAACTGTACTTCTTTTGGGTTTGTATGAAGAAGCAGATACTCCAGTTTGTTCAGGAGTGTGACATCTGTCAGCAAAACAAGGGCATGAATACCTTACCAGCTGGTCTATTACAACCATTGGTAGTACCAGAAACTGCTTGGGAGCACATCATCATGGACTTCATTTCTGGACTTCCAAAATCTGACAGTAAAGAGGTAATACTAGTAGTGGTTGATAGGTTCACCAAATATAGCCGTTTCATAGCTCTTAATCATCCTTACACTGCCACCACAGTAGCTAAGGTGTTTCTAGATACAATTTTCAAGCTTCATGGCATGCCCAAGTCCATTGTTTCAGATAGGGACAGTGTTTTTCTTAGCAATTTCTGGCAAGCCTTATTTGCTAAAATTGGTACTAAGTTAGACATGAGTACTGCTTATCACCCTCAGTCTGATGGACAAACAGAAAGAGTTAATGCTTGTATTGAGACATATTTGAGGTGTATGACCAGTTTCAAACCATCTAAATGAGCTGGATGGTTATCATTAGCTAGGTGGTGGTATAACAACACATATCATTCAAGTCTGAAGCTTACTACTTTTGAATCCATGTATGGATATAAACCACCCATGTTTGGGTTAGTCAACACTCAAGCTGGAATTCATGTCACTGCTGAGGATTATCTGCAACAGAGACAACTGATGGGAAGTATACTCAAAGAAACACTGGAGATGTCACAACAAAGAATGAAACTCCAGGCTGACAAGAATAGATCTGAGAGATCCTTTGAAGTAGGAGATTGGGTATATCTCAGGTTGCAACCTTACAGGCAAGCTACAGTACAACTAAGAAGGAACTTGAAGTTAGTTGCCAAGTTTTATGGTCCCTATCAGATAGATGGAACAAGAGGATTAGGTTGACCAATACCTATATCAGGGATCCACTTATCACACCAGGGGTTACTGAATTTCCCATCACCTAGTATCCAAGAGATAAAAGGTCTTATGAGATCTTTAATGTTGCATAAACATCTCCAAGTCCAAGAACATTTCTTAGGACACACAGCATTGAGAAAATCAGAATGAGGAAAATATTTAGCCTTAAGCATGGTACTAAGAAGGGAGTCAGTACTTTCAACCAGTTTCCAAGCATTCCTAGCAAGCATGGCTAAGTTTTTTAATTCAGATTTCCCAAACCCCAAGCCACCTTTAGACTTTGGGGAGCAAAGTTTTTCCCAACCTAGAAGATGGAGGTTCTTATCCTTAGAGTCCTGAAATTCACCCCACCAATATTTCATAAGATGAGTATCAATTTTCCTACAAAGCTCTTTAGGAATAAGAAAGGCAGCCATCTGATAAAGAGGAATGGCTTGACCCACATGTTTAACTAGAGAGGTCTCAGTTGCCTGAGATAACAATTTAGTGGACCAAGAGTCAATCCTAGCATCAGTGGATTTAAGGATGCCCATATGAGTTTCAATTTTAGATTTCTGGAACTCAATGGGGGTACCCAAATACTTTTCACCTAAACCTTTACTATGAATGCCTAAGATATTAGCTAACACATTAGTTTCCAGAACATCCATTTCAGAGCTAAAAAGAATACCAGACTTATCAAAATTGATTTCCTGGCCAGATGCAGCACAATAATTATCTAGATATGTCTTCATATGGGTGAACTCCTCAGTGTTAGCTATAGAGAAGAGTAAGCTATCATCAGCAAATAAGAGGTGAGTAACAGGTGGGGCATTCTTATGAATTTTAATACCAGAAATACAACCATCCCTAGAAATTTTGTCAATGTAAGCAGAAAGGGCTTCAGAACACAAGATATATATATAGATAGAGATACAACGGGTCACCCTGTCTGAGCCCTCTATTAGGCTTAATGAGACCAGTAGGAACTCCATTGAGCAAAACAGAGTAGGAAACAGTGGAGAAGCAGTTCAAAATTAATTTGATCCAATGATCACACAGACCCAGATTCAAAAGCACTTTTTCAAGGAATGACCACTCAAGCTTATCATAAGCTTTAGACATGTCCAACTTAATGGAAGCTAGACCCTTTTTACTTTGAAAATGGTTGACACAATATATCATCTCATTAGCCATGAGGATATTGTCAGAGATACTCCTTTTAGGAACAAAGGCACTCTGATTGGGATAAATGAGTTTGTTCATTAAAGGTTTCAATCTATTAGCCAGAGTTTTGGATAAGACTTTATAGGAAAATTACAAAGGCCAATGGGTCTGAATTGAGAAACATTAGCAGCCTCCGGGACCTTGGGAATGAGAGCTATATTGGTGTGGTTTAGATAAGAAGCAATGTTACCAGTTCTAAAACAGGTTTGGGTCATTTCAATGACAGTGTCACCCACAATGTCCCAATGCTTCTGGTAAAAGAGACCAGTAAAGCCAACTGGCCCTGATGCTTTTTTACCCCCCATTTGAAAAACAACTGCTTTAATTTCTTCTGGAGATAAGGGAATGTTTAAGATACTATTATCAGCAGACGTGAATTTAGCAGAGAGGCCATCAAGAACCTCATCCTGATGACTTTGAGGACTAGAGGTATAGAGAGTATTGAAATACTCTTCAAAAGCTTTACTGATATCTCTCCTCTCAGTTAGAATTGCACCAGAGGCATTTTTAATCCAACTAATATCATTTCTTCTTCTTTTAAACAAAGTAATTCTATGAAAATATGGGGTATTTCTGTCCCCTTCAGTCATCCAGACCTCTCCAGATTTATCTTTCCAGTACAACTCTTCCAAGTTGTAAAGAAAAAGAAGTCTATCATTAAGATCATAAATAGCCTGACTATCATTGGGGTGGTAAGTTTGAGCACTCAGAAGAGCATCTCTTGCTTCAGAAATATTAGTTTGTATTTTACCAAAATAAATTTTATTCCAGTTTTTTAGGCCTTTCTTGGTATTGGCAAGTTTAGCCCTTAATCTATGAGCAGGGGAACCAGATGTTTCTATAGACCAAGCATTGGCTTTGATATCTCTACAGGAGGGATCAAAGATCCACATAGCCATAAAGTGAAAATGTTTTGGCATATAAACAACATCATAGTGAAAACCCATATGGATAGGACAGTGATCAGAGGTATCCCTAGGCAAGTTGTTAACACAAAATTTTGGGCATAAATCAGCCGCAATAGAATTATAAAAACACCTATCAAGTCTTTCAATAATTAGTTCATAAACATTTTCATGCATATTGGACCAAGTGAATCTAGGTCCAGAGTAGCCTGGATAATGCAAATCAAATTTTTCACAGAAATCATTCAAGTTTTTAAATTCATTTTCCACAGGATTAATGCCACCATTTTTATCTTCTGGTCCTAGCAAAGAATTAAAATCACCCATGACAAAAACAGGTTCATCTATAGAAAATTGAAAACTGGACAATTGGGATGCCCAAAAGGCATTTCTAAGGGATTGATTAGGTTCTCCATAGATAAAGTAGATGTGACTCAGACAGTTATGTATAATGTCACTAGTGGTACAATAAATCCCCCTAGAATTAGATGAGACAATATTCAGATTAATTCCTTCTTCCAAGCCAATATTAAACCACCACTTCTACCCACACAAGGGACTTCAAAAGCACAAGGAAAACCAAAATTCTTCAATTTTCTAACAACTATTTTTTTTTCATCTTAGTCTCACTAATGAAAACTATATCAGGACTCACATTTTTAAGAAGTATACTTAGCTCCTTAGAAGCAGACTTCTTATTGAAACCTATAGCATTCCAGCAAATCATGTTGATATTATAGACAAGATTACCATTCACACATCTAAAGGAGGTGTAATAGCATGAGAAACATCAGCTAATGAGGAGTTTGAGAAATTTACCTGAGTGGTAGAGTCAGTACTACCATTAGACTGGGAAGAGGAAGAACCACCACTATTCTGAGAGTTCTGTGTAGCATTCGGGTCCAAAGAGCCAGCTTCATGGTTAGAATTGTTGCAGACTACATTTGCTGACAAGGGAAGTTGAGAAAGACTAAGGTCATCATCAAATTGGGTAGAGATACAGTTGGTATAGGCATTAGAAGCAGCATTAATTGGGATTGTTTGGCAATCCTGGAAGAGATCCAAGATTGGTTATGGGAGTGCAAAGACCAATGTAGTCAGGTTCCGAGTTAACATCAACAACATTATTGAGAATACCATCAGAAATGGAAGCAGTTTGAACAACACGACTTTTTTTTTCCGACTATCAGCTCGAGGTTTAACTTTTCTTTTCAGACGGATGATAGTCTCATGTTCTGGTTCGTTGATAGGAGTACCTTTATCATTAAGCAGAGGAATTGGACTAGCCACATTTTTGAATCGGCGAGTAATCGGACCACGAGTTTGAACACCAGTGACAGGTAATGAATCAGCAATTTGACTCGGAGTCTGAATAGAGATAGCTTGAGATGTTTCTTAAACAGCAGCATTAACATGTTTAGAGATAGCTGAGAGACCATAAACGAGATCAGTTGTAGAACTTTTTTGCACCACAGCATTGTCAAGAATCCTCAAGGTTGACGATCTACTAGTGAAGGAACCCATATTGACAGCATTCCAAGTAAGATTTTTGCTTTTCTGAGTAACATGAACCATCACATTCTTTCCCTTATCAACAACTGGAGATGAAGTACTTGGTGTGGCTTCAGGCATAACTATATCTGGAACAACAACATTAGTAACCATAGAGACTTTACTAGTCATAGCATTAACATGAGTAGGTGGTGTCTGTATTGCTTCTGGGATAAAAATATCCTTAGGGTTCTTGACAATCGGCTGACTAGAAGATTGACTTGAATTAACTGTTGAAATATCCAAATCAGCTTTCCTTTTAGTACAAGTTTCTTCACGATGAAAAGATAATCCTACAAGAAGGACATAAGTATCTTGGAACTGCCATGCATCTACTTGCAATCAGAAAAGGTTGTGTTTCTCCTTTGGTAATCAGAGGAATACCAGTTGGTATAAGTTAACTGACAGAGATAGTCATACATATCTTGACATTTTTCTTCAGAGGATGACTACCAATGGGGGGGGGGGGGAGTTGGTGAACATTGATTGCCTTTGGCATGACTTGTCAACTCAATGTCAGAGTCGATACAAACAAAGGCCATTAAGGTAGTAGAGTGTGTTGATGGTGGTTTTTGGCGAGGAGGTCACAGGAGTAATTTCGCATCAATTTCTGGCATCCTGGAATAACTCGAGACAAGGTATGAATTAATTTTTACGATAGGGATAAGATATTTAATTACCATTAGCTGTATTTTGATATCTCACGACCCTATCCTAGTAGCATGGTCCATATCCCTAGCCAACATGTAAAAATACCTATGTATGCGCATTAGCCTAGCTTGTACTTGAGCCACCCTCTTTGGATGCCCACGCCATTACCTTGGCCTAGCTTCGGATATCCACAGCTACTCCTTGGCCTAACTTTGGAGGCCCAAGGCCGTGCTTGCCTTTAGCCTTTGGGTATCCACGCCATCCCTTGCTCTAGCCTTTGGGTATCCACGCCATTACCTTGGCCTAGTCTTTGGATATCCACGCCACTCCCTTGGCCAAACTTTGGATGCCCACGCCATCCCTGCCTTAGCCTTTGGATATCCACGCCCACTAGGTTTCCCTAACCTTGGATATCCACGTTCACTAGCTTACCTTTGCCTTTGGATGCCCACGGCCGCTCCTTGGCCTAGCCTTGGATATCCACGACCACTCCTAGCCTAAATCCTTGGGTGCCCACGCCATCTTCCTTGCCTAGCTCTTGGAGGCCCACGACAACTCCCTTGCCTACTCCTTGGATGCCCATGCCATCCCCTTCCCTTAGTGCTTGGATGCCCACAGCCATCCCTTGCCCTAGTTTTTGGATGCCCACGGCCATCCCTTGCTTTGGTTTTTGGAGGCTCACATCCATGCCCTAGTTTACTCTTTGGAGCCCCACGGCCATGCCTTCGCCAAACCTTTGGAGGCCTAAGGCCGTGCCTTGGCTAAACTCTTGGGGGCCTTATGTTTGTCCCTCGCCTAATTTATGGAGGCCCGTCGCCATCCTCTCTCTCACGGCTATCCTTGCCCTCTTAGAGCTAAAGTATATCTTTCCCTAGCCTCCCCTCTATTTATGGATCCCGCTGATCCAAGTCCTAGAGGATTATGGACTTTATTGAGTCCATAATACTCTAGTTTCCTAATCAAATTCGGAAATCTGGCAGATTACGAATTTTCTTGAAGGATGATTTTTACAGCCCAATCCGTGAACAATTAGGGGGCGCTTCCTTCACAAAAGTTTTTCCTCTGTAAGTTCCCTATAACTTACTAAAATATCGGTATTTTACCGAATATAGGCTGGC
>JAJJMA010322117.1:0-11348 GCA_023529015.1 Papaver nudicaule
AACACAAAAGGTCTTTATGTTTTACACAAGTCCATCTAAGAGATAAATGAGTTTTGGAATTTGACTCAGAGTGAAATTCTAGGAGAATATTCACTAAATCCGACACCAGTAAGACAGCTACCGTCAGGTTCACGTACTGGTACGTGAACAAAATAGCCATCTCGAACTCAGAGAATTTTCGAGTGTCTGGTACGCAAACCGGTTCGTGAACCGTGCGCCTGTCAGATTTCGTCAAATCTGGATTCCGCTGGAAGTACTGGGCTGAGCCAGAACTTAGACGTGAGAACGTCCTCAGCTGTGATCCATGGACTCTTTGCTCAAGAGCACTCCTTTAGATTCATCCATATCCAATTAACAGTTTGCAAGCAAACCATTGTAATGGACATATGGCACCAAATCTGTCTCATACATTCTTGACTCACAGTATTTGTGGGATCAAACACTGGTCATGACACAAGGCCATGTTACGCAAGAATACGATCTCAATCACTATTATCACTACTAAAGTAGTCAACTATTTCGAAAGAATAGATGAAGTAGAAATAGAAGAAAATCCATAAAGTCATAACTCCTACTAACCTTTTATCGATGAAGAATAATTGATGTCTTCTTTGTCTTCACAGTCTTCGTCTTCAAGGTCTCTACTACTTTGTCTATATCCCATTTCCGAAATCTAAACTCTAGTAGGCTAAATCAAGAATTGACTTTTGATACCTAAAACTGACAACTAGCTTGACATACAAACGCTAGTGGGTTTGACCGGACAATGCCCTAATAGATTGGAGTTGTGTTTATGCAGGATGACAGGCCAATTGCTTATTTCAGTAAAGCTTTAGGCCCTAAAGCTTTGGCCATGTCCACTTATGAGAAAGAAATCTTTGCTATTGTATCTGCAGTTACCAAATGGAGGCATTATTTATTGGGTTACCATTTTGTTATTAAGACATATCATCAGAGTATTAAGTTCTTCTTGGAGTAAAAGATTACCACTGTGTTGCAACAAAAGTGGTTAATCAAGCTATTGGGATATGACTATGAAATCCAATACAAAAAGGGAGCTGAAAATAAGGTTGCAGATGCTTTATCTAGAAGGCCATTACAAACAGTTTCTCTTCATGCTCTATCTATTTCAAAGCCAAATTGGGTGCAAGATATTCTTCTGAGTTATGTGAATGATGACAAGGTCCAGTTGTTGATTGCTCAACTATTGGTGAAGCTTAATTCTTTAGAACATTACACTTACAAAGAAGAGATCCAAAGGAGAACCTAGGGTAGCTCCGGTTTTCTAGAGAAAAACAAAATTAGGGTTTTATTGCGAGTTTTGCAAAAACACAAAAAAACATCAAATCTTCTCCTCCTTTATCACATCTGTGATCAAGGATGGGAAGTAAACCACCTCAAGATCGTGTTAATAACAGTATGAATTGGAAGGAAGCCAATGTTGGTGGTGAAAGAAAGTATGAAGCGTCTAGGGTTGATAGAACAAAATTGTCGCAAACTTATGTCGATGAATCTGGTAAACTATGTTATGTGATTCCTGATGAATCAATGGAGAAGGCGCTGGATAAATTCAAGTATGCTTTGATTGGACGTCTAGATTTTACTAAGACTAATTGGGAAACAACAAAAAACATCGTTGGTTGCTCAATGGAAGTTAACTGGTTCTCACAATTTTATGTTACTACGTCGAGGGTTTTTTACAATCGTATTATCAAACGAAGAAGACAAGATTAATGTATGGCGTAATGGTTTCTGGTTTGTCAGTGGCAAGGAAAAGCAAACCCTACGAGTTCAGAACTGGGTACAAAATTTTGTACCTGAAAATCAAAAGATTACAAGTACAAACGTTTGGTTTCGATTCCCTGGATTACTAATGGAGTATTGGGAGGAGGATATACTTATTGGATTGTGTCAAGGGCTAGGCATCCCAATTGCTGTGGATTACAGAACTCTTAATAGAGAGGCTGGAAGCTATGCACAAGTTTTGGTTGAAGTCGACTTCGACAAAGAACTCGCGTATGATCATATCAGATTGATATACAAAGGTGTGGAATTTGATCAGAAGATTGTTATGCCCTTTCCTCCATTGTTCTGTGATCACTGTAGGATTTTAGGGCATATTGAGAAGGAATGCAAGGTCGTTGAGTTTGAGAATAACATGTCTGCTGCAAAAACCGTGAAAGATAATAGAATTCGTCGTGAGATGATTGAAAAAGCTAAGAGAATTCGTTCAAACAAGAAACCATCTAATAATGATTTTATTACAGAAGAGATGAGGGAGAGAACAAAGATAGAAGCTGAGAATCGTCTAAAGAAATTGGAAGAAGAAAGAAAAGCTCGTGAAAAAGAGGACTCTGTTTCTGAAAATAGAGCTCGATCAAACCCTAATTCTGATGATCAAATTTTGATCCAGAAAAATCATTAAGAGGAGTTAGCTAGGTTGGCTAGATAGAAAAAAATTGCAGAGGATGAGAAACTCGCAACTGAGTTACAGAAAGAAGCTTTCGAAGGGGACAACATGATATTATCTACAAATTCTAATCATGGTGATGATCATGATGACCATCACAGAGAAAACAGAGCATCGTTATCTGATGCTGAGGACTCTGGTTTCCTAAAACAGAGAAGATCAAGAGGTAGAGGTAGGGGTGTTAATACCCCTGACTTATCAAAGGTTAATACCAAAAGGAGAACTCGAAGCACTGTTGGTAATCGTGTCAACCCGATGGAGATTTCAAACACGTTCTCAAGGTTACATGATGATTTAAAGGATACTGGAGAACAAAATAAAGCTACAAGTAGCTCTGAAGAGGTATAGGATTTGGGTGATGCTGACAAGATAGGAAGGCGTGATGATCGAAATTTCTCTGATGGGAATGATGGTGAGAATGATGGGTATATGACGTCGACTAAACATGCTGATAAAATGCAAGGGTCTAAACCTGGCTCTTGGGCTATTGATGCTGAAAGTGATGAGGAACTAAGGAGACAGATGATAATACAACAGAAAAAGAAGGAAAAATAAGAAAAAATAAGAAAGAAAAATGAGTCGCAACTTCGAGCAGCTCGTGAGGAAAAGAAAAAGAAAAGGAAAAAGATAACCAAGAGTGTTGACGATCCTGATAGTCCAGAGGCTGTGTCAGCGGAACTAGAGGAAGAAATAAGGAGAAGACAAATGACTTTACAAAGACTACGGGATAAAAAAGAGCAGCGAAGAATTGAAAGGCTACAAGATGCTAGTCAAAGGGAATTGGATGGTAACACGCAAATTCAAGACGAGGAGTATGAGGAGATGGAAGATGATGAAGATGACAACCAAAGTGTGGACTTGCATGTATTCGATGATGAAGAAGAGGAGAATAATGTGAATGATTCTGTTCCTGCTGAGTCCAGTTATAGTATAGCTTTCTGATAGGCTAGAATATTCTACTTTATTTTATTTTGTTTAGTCTAAAGGCCTATGGCCAATTTTTGTTTTGTTTTTAGTTTTCTGGAGGCACACTAGGCATGTCTAGTGTGTCATGCTACTCTTTGTTTTTCTTTTGCTTTTTTGCTAATACAAATGGGACCCCTTTTAGCAAAAAAAAATTACAAAGAAGAGATCCTCAAATACAAAAACAGACTATATGGTGGTTGTAGTAAAGAGGTGAGGGCCAACATTCTCTCTTTTATTTATTCCTCAGCTGTTGGTGGCCACTCTGGCATTCAGGCTACTTACAATAGAGATAAGGCTCATTTCTTTTGGCCTGGAATGAAGAAAGAAATTTTACAGTTGGTTACCACTTGTGATGTGTGTCAGAGAAATAAAGGTGAGAATACTTACCCTGATGGACTTTTGGTTCCTCTACCTATTCCACAACAAGCATGGCAGCATATTAGTATGGATTTCATTGAAGGACTACCTAACAGTGAAAAGAAAACAATCATCTTGGTAGTGGTGGACAGATTCACCAAATATGCTCATTTCATTGCTCAACAACACCCTTACACTGCTGCTGGTGTAGCCAAACTCTTCCTCAACAACATTTTCAAGCTACATGGATTACCTGAATCCATTGTTTCTGACAGAGATAACGTCTTCACCAGCAATTTTTGGCAAGATTTATTCAGAATTCTGGGTACCACCTTGAGCATGAGTACTGCATATCATCCCCAATCTGATGGTCAGACAAAGAGAGTGAATGCATGTCTTGAATGCTATCTTAGATGCATGACTGGGCATCAACCAAAGAAGTGGAGCAGTTGGCTAGCTCTGGCAGAATGGTGGTACAACTCAAGCTTTCACACCAGTATCAAAATGTCACCATTCAAAGCATTTTATGGATATGAAGCTCCTCATTTGGCTTTTCCTTCTACTGCTATTACTTCTGTGGCTTCAGTGGAGGAATACCTGAAACAAAGGGATGGAATGCTCAATATTTTGAAGGAATCTCTCACTCAAGCTCAAGCTAGGATGAAATTTTTTGCTGATAAGAAGAGATCAAAAAGAAGCTTTGAAGTGGGTGATCTAGTTTATCTGAAACTGCAACCTTACAGACAAAATTCAGTGGCTTTGAGGAAGAATGTCAAGCTTGCAGCTAAATATTATGGGCCATTTCAGATTATTCAGAGAGTGGGTACTCAAGCCTATAAGTTAGCTTTACCTGAATCTTCCTAAATACACAATGTGTTCCATGTATCTCAGTTAAAGCAACATATTGGCTCTGCACACACACCATCACTGCCAATTACTGATCATGAGGGGCAAATAGAAGTGAAGCCAGTTCAGATAATTGACACCAGAGACATCATCAGAAAAGGAGTGTTGGTTCCTCAACTCCTTATACATTGGTGCAATTCAGCGGCAGAAGATGCAACTTGGGAGGATGCTGCTCACATCTCAGCTCATTTTCCAGATTTCTATCCTTGAGGACAAGGATAATTTGAAGATGAGGGTAATGTCATGTACCTGCCATGACATAGAATACTTGAGTTGGGCTGTCTCGTTTAAGTGCTGTTAGTAGAGTACCTGGGTGCCGTTAGTGTCCTGTCTAAAGTCTCTATTTATGTACGTTAGATTGATAGCTGAGTTTGGCCGATTCACGCCACCTGTCGGTTCGAGTCTGGTTTACTATCCGTTTTCTGTTTCAGCTATTTAATGTTGTAAGCTGGGACTGGATTGGTCATTACGAAATTTATCCAAAACCTGAGAACTTTTGTTCTTCATTTCTTTGCTTCACAACTTAGAATATGCTTGAATCCTTGTGATTCAAGAGTTACTTAGGCAAATCTTCGGATTTGGGAGTTACTTCTTCTCTTTTGTTGAATTGTTATATGAGAACATAACATTATCATAATGTTATTTTTTTTTAAATTTCTTATCTACTGCAAAAATGTCATATGAGTTAAGATTCAATTTGGAATATTATCGTTGAATTAACAAGCGCCTACCACATTGGTATACCGAAGAAGAATCTTACATTATGCACAACTTGCGTCTTTGTCGGGTCTCTTTACCAGGTCCAAATTTTAAAACTCTGCACATGATACAAGCTAACATAAATGAATTTCAAATTTTGGGAAATACCAAAGCGCGGGAAAAAGATTTTGTGGGTAGTTTCGTACTTTGAACTGAATTTGAGAACTTTAGGTCAAAAACCAAAACAATTCCGCGATCCGAGAAACACATCAATCCAACCGTCCACAAAAAAATAATTCAACGGTCCTAGATCTCGATCCGTATCACTCCATTTGATTGGCTTAGGTATCTCCAGGAGTCATATAAATAGACACCAAAGGAAACCATTCTTCAGAAATCATCATTTAATCTCGAAGTCCCAAATCTCTTCTTCGCTCTCGAAAAACTTTTCCCTTTTTTTTCTTCAGAGTATTTTCTGTAAAATTAGTTTTAGCGATGGCTGGTAGAGGAAAATCAATTGGTTCTGGTGCAGCAAAGAAAGCCACATCTCGAAGTAGTAAGGCTGGTCTTCAATTTCCTGTTGGAAGAATCGCTAGGTTTTTGAAAGCCGGCAAGTATGCTGAACGTGTTGGTGCCGGTGCTCCTGTTTATCTCGCCGCTGTTCTTGAATACCTCGCTGCTGAGGTAAACAGATTTCTTAATTTCTTAATTACAGTTTCAATTTGTTGATTTTGTTAAATTAGGTTTTTGATTTTTATGGATTTTTAGGGATTTGAGTATCTAACTTTTTATTTTGTTGAAATTAGGTTTTGGAATTGGCCGGAAACGCTGCAAGAGATAACAAGAAGACAAGAATTGTACCAAGGCATATTCAATTAGCAGTAAGAAACGATGAAGAATTGAGCAAGTTACTTGGTGCTGTTACAATCGCTAACGGTGGAGTTATGCCTAATATTCACAACCTATTGTTGCCAAAGAAGACTGGTTCCTCTAAGTCGGCTCCCGTTGATGAAGACTAAGTTCTAGTTTTATTCTTTTATGGTTATGGTTAAGTTTGCAGATTTAGGGTTTCGTTTTTAATTTTAGTTATTTTTTTTTTCTTTTGACTCGATGTAGATTTCTGGATCTGTCTTTTTAATGTGAATTAAAGAAAGTTTGTTTTTCCAATTTCTACTTTCAATTTCTTATTCTATGCTGTATGAATGGTTTACAAATTTTATGCAAATCCGTATATGATCCCTAAATTGCCGAATCTTTCTAATACAAACTTCTACTTCCTTTTCATAGTACTTGATAATTTTAGATTTGTTTGAGGTTCTCTTTGGTGTGAAAGCCAGAGAGAACAGATAAATCAATTTTTTTTGAAGATAAAAACACCATGAAGCAATGGAGTTTCATAGATGAAAGAGACCTCATGATAGCCTCTCAACCCAAAATGTTCCTCAGGTTAGGTTTGTTTAGTCTTTACCCCTTTAATTTCCTTGAATTTTGTAGTTTTTTGTAGTTTGTTCGATCATACTAATTCTTAAAACTTTCTTAAAACCAAAGCATTGTAACCAAAGATTAATCATCCAGTTTTTTTGTGATTGAGTTCTGGTAGTTTGTATGTTATTCCTCCTCACTAGTTTGTTTGTTTTGTTGACAAATTTGCTTCAATTATCTTAGTTGAATGATTAATTGTTAACATGTGTTGGTAATGGGTACTAACTCTTTGTTTGATGGTATTATCTGTGGTTTTGTAGGATCTCTTTCAGTACAAAGGACATTTCTTGGATGGTTTGAGATTCCGTGATGGTTGGCATAGTATGAGGACAAAGGGTTTTGTCACAGTATACCAGAAATAGTTCTAAGTACTGGTGATTGGGCTGAACATTTACTTCGTTAAAGACAGGTATCAACCTGAATAAGAACTATTTTTTGTTATTTTTTATTATTTTGAAATGGTTATTTTAGTTAAAGGAATAGAACGAGGCTTAAGTTGAAATGCATAGGATTATAAAGAACTTGGATTTGACATAGTTGAACTTAATGTGGATTCTCTTCTCAAGTTCCCGAAGAAACTATTTTGGGATTTGTTCTCACTGTGAAATCTAACAAGTTAGATACACCTCTGGAAGGTGACAGCTTTTAAAGTCATGTGTTTTTCCTGTCCCTCGAACATCTGCTGCTCCCGACTTCATTTATTTGCTCGTTCCCATTTTCGTTGCATTAATTGCATGATATCATATATGTTACCTGCTCCAAATAGGCCATTCCCATTAATATGGTAAGATTAGGTAAGAAATGAATGAGCAGTCCGTTAGACTGTTAATTAGGACTTGTTATCGTAGTTAGTGGTTTACACACATACATACCACGCTGTTATACTTGCGTGTTAATGGGAAGAAAGGGAATGAAATTAGACTGCTGAGATGTGTTGTCCTTTGTTATAGATAGATTGGGTACTATCAAAAAGGAGGGGAACCATTTCCTTTTTTCTCCCTTATAATCAGCCCGTTAGGATTTACGGAGGAGCTGAAGAGTTTCTAACTCAGGTCATTGTTATCAACACCCAAGACTTTATCACTCTATTAGGGAGGCATTTGCTCTGAAACCATTTTTGACTGGTATGTAATTTCCTGCTACAAAGTACAAGTGCAGAATACTAGATTTTCATGCTGGCAAGTTGCCAATGTATCATTCTTTTTCTTCTGTAGGATTATAAGCAAGAGCACAATGAACATTACATTCGCAATCTTAGATTTGGGAAGAGCTTGTGGTATCTGTTTGATGGAGTCAAATCAACTTACCTCAGTTTGGCATGATTTTTTATTGATTGTTTTATACTGTTTCATAACTAAATATAAGGATTTTTAAGTACACTCTGTAGAAGGATTTTTAAGCCCATAACTAAATGATAATGGATTTCAATAGAGGAAACCTGGCTTCTCGAGAGATAGAATTGTATACAACAGTTAAACAGTTTGAGGTTCCCACTGTAAATATCGAAGTTGAGTATCAATTCTGATGTTTTTTCTGATGCCTTGCATATACTTGGGTTCCAAATAAGCACTAAATATGCATATACCTCTTGTGTAGTTGTAACAAGTTGATACAAGGAATTGGCCTTGCGTAGACACCAGTAGGAAGTGCGGTGTGCTTCCCTTCCTTAATTTCCTATTTGTTGTGGAACCATTTAAGGTCTCTTTGTCTGGAACAACAAAGGGACATGTAGAGTGAACTTCCATCTCCTACTGCGAGTGAAATAACAAAAATCTTTGATCGGAAGTTCTGACTTAAGTATTTAAGTTGAACGGCTGAGCTAGTATACTTGCTCTATTAGTGCTCAGAATAACGAGATGAGGCACAGTGGGTCATAGTAAAAGTCACATGTGTCCTGCCAGTATCGTAGTTCAGATTTTAGTCCTGCAACAATTTGAGAAGTCTGATATATTAAGTTTTTGAGTTAACTGATATATATATATGCATGTTCAGTTGCTTAATTTGTCTTATGATATCACCAAAATTGCTTTTGCTCCAGTTTTATTAAATACTTTGGTTGACAATATTGCAGCAGTTAATTAGCTGGAGATCCTGAGTTGGAAGTTGTCAAGCTTGCTTACTGATATCACTGCAAGCAGGATCGCTTAGCCTCCATTCATGTATTCGGTAAGGTTCCACTCTTGAGGCTTCAAAAGGATCTGTAATCAATTGAAATGGCATATGATTTGAACCTAGAGATCTGTACTCAATTCTTGAGGTTCCATTCTTTAGGGTATGCCTCACGCCAACTGAGAGAACCTAGGTTTGATCCAGTTTCACTCTAATTGAGTTTCCATCTTTCCTGTGATTAGACCCAAAGACTGTTTCCCCCGAGTAAGGAACATCTGCCAACCCAGCTTCTTGTATTACATGAATATGAAACACACTCTTAAGATTTTTTGCGACTGCCCCACTCCTTCCCACCAAGAGATAAAATTATTAAGTTCAAATAACCAATAACCATGTAATGTACAATACATATCTTGCAAGAAGGTCACTCTTTCTCGTCTTCATCGTAGACTGAACCAGAGATGCACCTAAGGAACCATGCCTTGGGATGAGTTCCACTTGAAAATCTATCCTTCTACAGGACACAAAAACCTTCAGATAAACCAGTACAGCCATGGATCGACACATAAGGTTAGCTAAAAGAAGGATCTCGCAATAGTACTTTTCGTTTTCTTGTTTTAAGGTCTGTAATTGTGAAGCGATTTCATCTGTTAAATGTTGTCTAGTGGTTGCATTACCACATCCTTCCATGCTAATTTTTACAAATAGTCTCTTTCGCATAGGTTTATTCGCGCAAAGTTTTCATCCTTTGCCATTTGTTCCTTGCAGCAAAGACAGCGGATGGTACATTGGCGGCATTTTACAAAAAGACGATGTTTGCAACTTGTGTCCTTTTGATCCTACGGAAAGGGAGAAAGCTGCCCAACACTCTGAGAGTTACAGATTTCGACAAATGACTTCTCGCAGAAGTCTGGGCGGTGGTGGTTTTGGCTGTCTTCAGAGGGGTTTTACCTGACTCAAGTGACATAGCTGTAAAGAAACTTGAATGTCTCAGTCAAGGTGAGAAGCAATTTATAATTCAGCATGTAAATCTTGTTCTCTTAGGTGGATTTTGCTCAGAAGGAGCACAAAAGTTACTGGTTTATGATTCATTTCAAATGGATCTTTGATTCTCACTTGTCAGAAGAATACCTAGGTTTTAGATTGGAAGACTAGATATCAAATAACACTATCATTGTCTTCGTTCATATTGGTCGCTGCCCAAGTAGGAAAATAGCTAATCTTATCATCATTAATCAAATTGTCTGAGTTCCTCTACCCCGAGATAATTCAAACAGCATCTTACCAAAGCTGAAGACAGCAGCTTTTGGAGGTTATGGCCACGTCTGAAGGTGCAAGTTAGCCTCTCTAGTTCCCCTCATGGTGGTTAGGACTGACTGAATCTCGACCGACAAGCTTTTCCAAACCGAAATCTGCTACTTTAAGACAGTGTCCAACATCCGAAAGGATGGTTCCGGGCTTAATATCACAATTTACGAAACATTCCCTGCATTTTTCATGGAGATAAGCCAATCCTCTTGTAGTTTCTGGTGGATAACAGGTTGGAAGAGAATGCTGATACTCTAGAGCTGACTAGGGCTTGTAGAGTTGTTTGTTGGTGCATTCAAGAGGATGAAACTCATAGGCCTTCTATGGGTCAGGTAGTTTAGGTACCTGGGTTTTGGAGGTGAACCGGCTACTTATTCTGAAGCCATTCACTTGCTTGTGGGAACCTATGATAATGGTGTTTTCTTTCTTGGAGACGGTCAGAAACACGAATGTCATATTGAATATTACATATTGTATGTTTGGTTATTGATAATTGTTGTCATTACACTCCATATAATTCGAGTTCAAATATAGATTATCACTGTTGCACTTCATAGTACTTTTTGATTTTGGCTGGGCTACATAGTTGCTTATGAAGGGTTCAATCAAATGCCTTAAATTTGGTTGTAACCGCGTTTCAAGATGAAGCAGAATGATGCAAATGTATCATACAAAAGGTACGATTTCATCAATGTGATAGCATTTTAAATTTTAATCGACATGGAGACAGAAGTCAAACAGCAGGACTGTATTGGGCCTCATTGAACTGAACTTGTCGCCAAGTCTAAATTTTCGTAAAAAAAACCACAAAACATCTCATTAAGTTTTTGTTGCAGGAGGAAGCGAAAATGTTAAAACAGTTATGGAGCTTACACCATAAATGTTTGGTAATCAAGAACCTAGTGAACATGGAGAGTTATGGACACAACGTAGAATTCTGATGTTGATAGTGAGACAACAATTCGCAAGATATGGGGCAAGAAAATTAAAATCCATATAGATAGATTAGTAGTAAGTACCTTGAAATAGATTGCATTTTGTCGTGAATTCC
>JAJJMA010322133.1:0-13029 GCA_023529015.1 Papaver nudicaule
GTAACTTAGACTTTTCATACCTTTTTAGACATCCCTTATAACTACCCTTTGGATGGTTTTATTGTTTTGAAGCGCCAAAGAAATCTCTGCAGCGCCAAAATCAGCACATTTATATAATTACTCCACCACTGCTAACGAACACAAACTGAATCGCTCTCTTCTAAAATCTCTCTCTTCTGAGACAATTTTCTCAGTACCAAAACCAGTACCCTAGTATCATCATCCTCCTAGTCATGC
Organism: Papaver nudicaule; assembly: GCA_023529015.1. Lineage (NCBI taxonomy): Eukaryota > Viridiplantae > Streptophyta > Magnoliopsida > Ranunculales > Papaveraceae > Papaver > Papaver nudicaule. Next base: position 238 of record JAJJMA010322133.1, read on the forward strand.
CGGTAGCTTCTAGGCACATAACGTCCAAACTTGCTCTAGGTGCAAGTCCCACCGTTAGCTCTCACACTATTGCAGACTGTAAGTCTCCATTTCTTTCATTCATTTCTTAAAATCTTTGTTTCTTTATTATTTCGTCTGATCCGATAATTTATAGTGTTATTTTTCCCTTTTGATTCAGATTCAATCAAAAAACCTCGGAAAGGTGATTATAATTTATGGATAGATAGGGAAATGATCATTCCAGGACTGGCTGTTCCTCGTAATGGTAATCGTTATCCAAGGGATTTTGATGGTAATTCAGAATCCCTAACATCTTCTGAAAACGGAAGTACTGTTGTAGATGCTGATGGTGTTGAATCACCAAAGAAAACTGAAGCGGAAGAGTTTGGATATATAGTAGATCCTTATCACCGTCACATGTTTCTTTTTTTCAAGAATGTTGAGAGTTGGGCACCGATTACTGAAAAATCTGAGAAAGAATCTCTTCCTGGATTTTTAGCTGCTGCTATGAAATCTCATGCTGATAAGACTTCTATCAAGGTTTGTTTAGCTTCGGATGGAATTAATTTTTTTAGTTAGGTTTTGGAGTTTTGATCTAATTGTTGTTTTGATTTTGTAGACACGGATGACTATTTGTGAAGGACCTTCCGGTACTGATTCTTCTGATGGAGATGTCTTTGTTTTCCCTGAAATGGTAAGTACAGGTATATTTTTGGGGTTTCTTGGTTTAAATCGTCTTTGTTTCATTTGATTCTTGTGTTCAACTGTAAATCACTTAAGTTTTGATTGAAATTGTATTTTGTACCATTATCTTTGTAATACTGTCCAGTTTGAGATTTACTGCATAGATAATTTTGTTAACTTGCAGCTATAATCAAATTTAGGTAGATTTTGTTCTTTACTTAAGTTGGTAGGTGTTGTAGTTTAGTTGTATAGTTGTTGTGTTTAATAGCATAAATTGTTAGGTATGACTACTAGTAGCAAAACTGTGACGTGGTTTGCATTTGTATTTCTTTACAACAATTCATTTTCTGAGATTGTGCATATTCTTGTGTAATTCGTTGAAGGGGTTTGACAAACGCTGATGCGGATAAGTTCGTTGAAGATGTGTTGGTAAATGGCAAGGGCTGGGTTTCTGGACCAGTAGAACAATTAGAGGGTTCATATGTGTTTGTGTGTGCGCATAATAGCCGAGACAAGAGATGTGGTGTTTGTGGACCGGAACTCATTGAGAAGTTTAAAGAGGAGATTGAATCGAGGGGAATGAAGAATCAAGTCTTTGTTGGCCCATGCTCCCATGTTGGTGGACATAAGTATGCTGGGAATTTGATTATCTTTAGTCGCAATTCGACAGGAGAAGCTACTGGACATTGGTAAGTTGTTATTCAGACTCTTATGGGTGACATGATTTACCAGTCAAGTATCTGTCTGCTGACATGATTGGGTGTTTATGTCCTTTTCATTTTCTTGCAGGTACGGATATGCTACTCCTGAGGATGTTCCTGCTATGCTTGATCAACATATTCGAAAGGGAGAAGTCATCGAAAAGCTATGGAGGTTTGATATTCGTGCACTTGTGCCTAGTTCAGCATAATATTCTTTACTTAATAATCATTTGTAGTTTATGGTTGACTTAGATTTTCATGTTGGAATTACATACATTATATGAAAATAGATGAACTAAAGAAAATGTAGATAGGTTGACTTCGTTGTTAGCTGGCTTTCTATAGTTATATGGTAGCTTCAACCTGGAAGTCTTTTTTGTTACGATAATAACAAATGTAAACATAAAAAGATTTGTTTATAAGGTAGAGCATTATAGTTTATAGCACGGTGAACATAAACAGTCAGGTGGCAGGTAGACAGTAATCTTAAAATGGTAAAAGAGTATGATGAGAGTTTATAGCAGGATAGGGGTACCACTTTGTTAAACGTCCGACTAAACACATGTTTAAGTTCCGCCGATTTAAATACTAGTTGTTTGATGAGTTAGTTAGTACAGTATAGAGAATAAGACCATCTAACTTTTAGTTTTTTATGCAGTAGTAGTAGTAGTTAGAAATTCCCTTGACCTTAAAAATATAAGAGACGTTGCTGGTTGCTGTTTTTCATCCGGGCTTTATTGTTTTGAATGTTGTTTTATTACACATTTATCTTAAGTTATAGGGTTTGTATTAAGCTGAATACCTCGTAATTTGAATCTGTTGCCTATGTCATAATTCCTGCTGCAAAAATTCATATGGGTATGTATCTATCTTAATTACAGAGGTCAAATGGTGGCTGTCCCTACTGAAGATAGCCAGAAAGTTGTCGAAGAGAAGCCTCTGGAAAATGGTGGTACAGCTTTTACAAACGGAACCATATTGGAGAAAGGTGAGAGAGAGGAATCTCAAGCAAGCACTGAAGGTGGTGACATGGTGCAGGATGCAGGAAGCTGTTGCCAAGGTCCAAATGGAGTTTCTTTTTGCAGAGACGAAAAGGCCGAAGATACCACAAATGTTAAGAAAGCAACTGCAGGTATCAAGACCAGTTGTCAGGAAAGGTTGTCAGCATGGATGAATGGTAAATTCGAACAGAGTGAGGTTTTTGCTGGTCTTGCTGTTGTCAGTGCTGTGGCGGCTATTGCTGTGGGTTACTCCATCTATAGAAGGTCAGGTTGATTGACCAAGTATTAGTTCTACTCTACATGTTGATGGTTCATTTTGGTTTAGGGCCTGTTTAGTGATTAGGTATTATATTCTGTTGGTTTTTGATACGGAGGTAGTAACACTGAAAGAAACTAGTTCCATTACTACGTTTTGCAGACAGTACTTCTTACATACATGATATATGATGAACCTGTTAATTACAGTTTATGGAAACTGATAACCATTAGATACAAAGATATATGTTATGGATGCTATTTTTCGCTACCGCTAATTGAGCTTTTTGTTTTTACACAGCATCAAGTAATTTCTTTTACGCGTTTGTCCTGTATGCTTATTCACCGAATATGCAATCCTTTGCTGTAAGGGAAAAATCGTAGAATGCCCCAAAACCCCCTACAACTTTTCATTACCCCTTACAGGAACATGAATCTTTCCACTTTCTCTGGCACCACAGTTCAATGGTTGCTCACCTGTTTGTTCGCAAGAGTTTTTAGAAATTATTTATTATTTTAATACTCCTAGTTGTGATGCATTAACTCAACGCACATCAATTCTGTTGGTTATTTCTCTTTTTTTTTTTTTTTACCGGATTACACCAACTCCGCCCTCCTCTCTGGTGCGCTGTGATGATAGGAAAAGGCTTTCTTTCCGTCTTCTTGCCCTTCGTCTTACTTGTTTCATCCAACCGAACAAGTCCTACCCAGGGACTTGATACTAAGTCAGTCGTATCTAAGTTTGCTCCATAAATTCCGGCAATTCCTTTTGCCAAATTTGCTCCCCACGTAAACTTTACTTGAGATCCACGGTTCTTTCCCATCCATAAATACAGAATTTTCATTTGCATCTCAACATCAAAATCTTACAATTCATCCTCTGAAACCAGAAAGAAAACCCTCGAAGAAAAACACTCATTCCCGGAAACAACAACAACAATGCCTTCAATTTGTTCTTCCGTTCATGCCCACCAACTTCTTGGTCCACCAGAAATTTACATATCGCAACCAAACGCAGCCATTGGAGACGATAAATCCTCATTCTTGGATCGAGTGGTTGATTATCATGACTATGATTATTCTCCTAAGGATTCACCTTTTCATAATTTCATTCTCCATGGAGAGGATATACAGAGAATGGATTAGCAACTTATCTTTTTACCGGGAACCCATTTTACTCGATTTCTTCTTCCATGTTGTTCTTGACACACCATCCGAAACCGTGACCGATAGGTTGAATTATGACCCATTCAAAAATATATACCGTGTGAACGCCCATATTATTGTGGTATACATACTTCCGAGATCGAGCACATTCTTGATATTTAACATATATTTAAGAACATAAATATATAACATCTCGTGCATAACTTCGAAGCGTTGCTGGACTTGCTTTTACATGAGACCTCACAACCCGATTTTTTCTTCAAACTTTGTAACCCATTCTTTATAGTGTATGGCTACTAACACTCTTCAAGAAGTATATATGTTTTCCATCTCATTCAGCCATATTCTGCATCTCATATTACATCATAAATCTAAACGAAGAACATACACTTCTACCAAGGGCTCCGACGCCCAAGTAAGTATGAGATTTAGGTGCAGGAGTTTTTAGGGTTGGATGATCATACCTTTTGAGGATTAAATCCCCTGTATTTATATAGAGAATAGACTTGGCCGGGAAGACATCTAGAAGCTTCTGGACTCTTCTTTGGGCCTATTAGCGGGCTTTGGGCAATTTTATATAGGGTACACACATCGCCCCCTCTTAACTTCCAACTCGTTGTGGGGTTAAGAAGTTCAGATTCCCTTTTGCACTAACGGCCCGCCCCCAAGCATGAGTAATGGTTGTCGTAGTAAACCGTAATTCGCCCCCACTGTTTGGGAAGATATTACAAAGACGCCCCCAACTGTACCTGCAATAAATTTGCTCGTTTGCTAGGCGAGACTTTTTGCCATGTGATGGGCTTATGATGCTCGTGAGCTAGACGAGACTTGAGTTGAGTGCTTGCTGCTTGGCAAGACTTTGTTGTGTACCTTGCATCTTTGAAGGATTTTGTAGTGTGCTTGCATCTTGGCAAGGCTTTTTGCTCGCAACGTGACAAGGCTGAAGCGCTGGCCTCTTGGGCTGTCTGGCTGTTTGCTTGTGCTGAGTACGAGACTTTAGACCAACCAAGATTGTTGGGCTCGCGGTTGAGACGAGTCTTTGTGCTTGCACTGGTACAAGTCTTTATACTCACGTGCAAGGCGAGATTTTATGCTTGCGATAAGAGCAAGACTTAAGTGCTCACGTGCAAGGTGAGGCTTTGGTTGCTTGCGATGTGATGCAAGGCTAAACATTGAAGGGGTCTGAGTAATCATCTACTCCATACTGTGGGGAATCGAAAGACGATTCTAACGAGCCAAAAATCACTCAATTCGGATGAGAAACGAAGGAGATATTGACGAAACAAGATTGTGAAGGTGCGCACGCGTAATAGATGACGTAGCGCTGACTGGACCAGATTGAACGACGTGGCAGTACCGACTGGACCAGATTCGAACACATGGCAATGCTGACTGGACCACAGTGATGACGTGGCAAAGATGACTCAGCCTAAGGTGGTGACATGGTTGCGCTGACAGGGCAAACCGGATGACGTGTCGATGCTGACTCACCGAGTTTTGCTGACGCTGGCCAGCTGACTGTGCATTTCCTGATGACTCGCTCGCTGACTGGGTAGTTCCTGAGGAGCACTGAATCGCTGTTGGACGGAGGCTAGACGAGATCTGACGGCTTGGATTGATTGGATCTGGAGCTGAACCACGAATAAGATCCGTTGGATCTGAAGCCAGACAAGAGGTTGTACATGGCTCGAACAGCACATGTTGATTACCCGATCTGCAACGCTTATATCTGTTGCACTTTCTAGGGTTTTCTGTAATAGTGTCAGGCGTTATTTGCGACGCTTTCTGTTGCTTTGCTTCTGTGGCCTTCTCTGCTACAGTATTCGCGATTTTTTTTTTTTTCTAAAAACCCTAATTTTTTTTATGGATTCATGCACGAATTTCAAGACTTTTCCATGACTTTTCTCAATGGAAAAACACGATCTCTTTTACACGAATCCCCTTAGTCGGCGCCAATGTTTGGGCGCGAATAAATTCACACCCGAAACACGATTGATTGATGATGATATATTGATGATGTTTTACCCTCCACTTGATGATTAAGATGGGGAGGAACCTGCAAAACAAACAAAAAGGGCTCCGACGCCCAAGTAAGTATAACATTTAGGTGCAGGAGTTTTTAGGGTTGGATGATCATACCTTTTGGGGATTAAATCCCCTGTATTTATATAGACAAAAGACTTGGCCGGTAAGGCATCTAGAAGCTTCTAGACTCTTCTTTGGGCCTATTAGCGGGCTTTGGGCAATTTATATAGGGTACACACAAAACTTTATTATTTGAAGATCATTACATGCTCTTTATACAACTCCCACGCGAAGACCCAAACCGAAGAGTTACCAAGACATACCTGAGACACCATTGAGAAACCTTAGAAACCAACTCTCTAAACCATTCTCCAAACGAGCCTCATATATTTTCTCTTATACACCTTCTTCGCAGTTGTCGATAACATAGGAGAAACATGGAAACACTCTAGAAACCCGGTTCAGGGCAAATCCCTAAACCTACACACTAGAACACCAAACCTTCTCTCTACAAGTTTCTCTCACACTAACATTGACCTTCACGGTAGCACCGACCCTTCATAACAAAGAGACCAAAAACCTAAGCACAAGGCTTTACAACTCTTCTAGGTTGGATACCTCTACACATACAATTCTAGTCCTATATATAGAGAGAATACAAACTTTTTTTTTTTTTTTTGGTATTCTAGAGAATACAAACTTGGTCACCAAGTAAATAAGTCTCCTGAAACTAAAACTCTTTCCTAATTCATTCCTAATATTAGGAATCCGAACTTAACAAGGAAGTCCACCAAGAACAGGAACCGGACTAAACTAAGAAACCACCAGATTTTCTGACATTTTTGCCCCGAAGCGAACAATTTTTTTATGCCCCTCCAAGATTTAATACCTATGAAATATCTTAGTGTTTGTTCTTCTAGTGGCAATGCTAGAGTCCCTTCAGTTGTCTGAAATGTTCTTATGGGAGACAAATTTATGTATTGAAAGCGGATGCAAAATATTGGTTGGGCGCCCGATTTTTTTAATATTTTTGACTATCTTTTGGTCTGAGAATATATATACATCGAACTGGGATTGAAATATCTAAATCGTCAAATATTTTAATAGGCATACCAAACTATAATATTTTTCATTCATGTCCTCATAAGATATCAAATAATACCACAGTCATGTATTTTATATAAAGAGAAAATCGCTAGTTTGAGAACAAATTATATCCATCAAAACTCAAAAGATATGCATGGATGTTAACTATTATATACAAAATTACAAAACTAAACGTGTTTAAGTCGATGTAATTTTCATTTTCTGTCTTTGATTGTCCAATTTTGTTTTCATAGTATTTAAAACCACAAAATATGGAAACTATTAAATTATTTAGTGGCTCTAACTTTTGCTCCCTACACCTTACAAAAGAAACATATCTAAGTCTTCACCAAACTTTTTTTTACAAATAAAACCTCTATGTGACGTTCATTTTTTTTGTTGCTCCCCAAACCTTGTTGCCCCAAAGTTCTACTTTCCATGCTAACCTATCAGGGCCGGCCCTGAATTCACACGAAGTATCCTCATACTAAATAACACATACAATATATAGTATTTTGTGGTATAGTATGCTCTACCGTTCATTGCTCGCTTATCTATGGTCATGTCGACTCCAGAGTGGTAATATGTATGTTCTTCACTCATTGGTCCAAGATGTCTTAGACCGCTGTATTGTGTACAATTATTATTGTGTTATATAATAGCAAGCACTATGGTGCCCTTTTTATGCGAATTCTGGGGAAATTTTTTATTCATCTCTACATGGGTGTCGGCAAACATTACATATCGGTTACTCAGTAGCCGGCCAACACTGTTACTCCTGAGTATCCGCCTTATTTATTGGCGGCTACTTGGTAATCGCCTTAATTATTGGTGGCTACTTGGTAACCGCCCATTAAATGGAATTTGATTGACCTTGTTTTCTTCGTACTCCTTACACAATCCATCTAGGCCATCCATTTTCAAACGATAAAATCATTATGGGCCGTCAATTTTCAGACGGTAAAATTTTCAAAACATATAGCCGTTGGGGATTTTCACTGTAAAACCAACCACTCTCTCAAACCAAATTTTATCCCAATCAATACATTTTTCCTTGATTTTCTCCTCCTCTCTTACTCAAAGATGTATAATGCATCGTCGTATGCTCATTCCTTCTCGAACGCTAAAACGATCAATCTCAGAAATATAACGTTTAAGTCAGCGTGAACCAAAGAAAAAGCCCTCATCACCTACCCCTCCAACTCACTCATCTGGTTATCCTCCGCTAACGCCAAATCGATTAGTATCTACTAATGATCAAGTTTTCTTCCTCCAACTGAACCATCATCCCCTCTTCCAACTGAACCATCTCAAGCTCTTATAACCCAATGACTCCATCATGTATTATTGGATGCAAGGAGTATACTGATACCGAAGAGTATAGGGTCGGTTATTGTTATCGTATCAAAAAATACGAACAATAGAAGCATGTTAAACTCGACACTGACTGGATTGAAGGTTTTCTTCTTGTAATGGCGGTTTCCGAAGAGAAGCGAGGTGAAGACTATTTTTGGAATTTAGTTTGGTTTATGGAGAATGTGAACCAAAAGTCGAAGGCAAGTACCAGAGGCCAAATAGAAATAGTTACTCAACTGATGATATCCGAAACCGAGTCATTCATATAAGGAAGTTGTGTTACAAGTACAACCAAATTCTGGATGTATACAAAGGCGATAGGTTTCCCTCTCTGGCTAAGTTTACCAAATGGAGAGGAGAGTTTTTATCCACTTCGAAGCTGCTGAAAGAATCTTCAATGCGTGTAGAATTGTGTTATGGGTTAGATGCACCCGTTCGCCACTGGAAACGCCACTTCCCATACGACTTGCATGTGTCAAGCATGCCGCCAGCATTCGTCCTGAGCCAGGATCGAACTCTCCCTGAGATTCATAGTTGCATTACTTATAGCTTCCTTGTTCGTAGACAAAGCGATTTCAGAATTGTCTATGTGTAACTCGGGTTGTATAGTGTTAGATTTAATCTTACTTACTGCAAGATGTAACTTAGAATTCATTTTCCTACAAAATGTAACTTAGATTTCATTTTCCTACACGATACAACTTAGATTTTTTTTCTTCTACACGATGCAACTTAGATTCCAACGTGATGCAACATTTCATTAGTTTTATAATGAAACATGGTTCCATCAACACAAAACTTATTTAAACTCCAACTCACAAGCCATCAAACCAACACGTGACCTATTGGACGAGTTTGGTCTCGTGAGAGTTCACAAAGAGATATACCCAAAAAATCATTACTATTACTCACTATATCTCATCTTCTGATGAGGTACCAACCATTCCTGGCTTTTAGTCATCGGAATATCCGTTGGGTGGATCATTGCGGTTCAGTTCTGGTTCATACACGAAAAACTGCTGATGAAGATCAAGTAGCGGTGGAAGTAAACAAACCAGTGTCTTGTCTTCTGTAAATAAGCCTTTGCCGCCATTGGCTCCTGGAAAAAATTACAAGTTGATTAAGTATTTAATTATTGCGACTGGTTACATTTTAAAATACTAATCATGCAAATGGAAATAACTTACAACTTTTGATCTTGTCATGGTGGCTACCTGACACTAATGCACAACTCCCTGTAAGAATATGGACTCCCTTACCGATTTTTTTTATAACCCTAATTATGTTTTTAATAGTCCGAGATCCGCTATTAACATAACCGTTTAGCTCATTCAATTTTTCTATAACTCTATTCCACATATCTTCTGTAGTGACTCTTAGAGTTCGAACATTATTCTGGACATAGACAAATGCCCAACTTCTAATTATAGCTTCAATCTCAAGAACAATATATTTAACCATGATTGAGAAGTTTTGAGAAGAATATAAGAGTTTGTTTTAAGATATGAACCAGGAGAATTGGGAAGAATTGAGAAGAATTAGATGTGGTTTTGTTTTGACAAGAGGCCATATGTTCATACTCGAAAATAATTCTATTGTTTAATAGATTTCCACTTGCAATATATGTCTGCAGAAGCTGATTGAAACGACTAGAAAATTTTATTTTACCGTAGCTAAGGATTTTTAACGCAAAGAGGACACATTTGCAAAAGAAGACGTATAGGAAATAGGGTTTGAAGTGACTACACAAGTGAAAATAGAAAACTACACGAGACATTAGTTACTTTAAAGGACAATCCAAGACACGAAATTAACATTGAAAATAGCACTCAAACACCATAAGTTGTTAACCGAAATATCTTTACATTACAACATTTTAGTTTGATGACAAGCTAATCCAAACTGACCACCCCTATACCCCATAATATTTATAGGGTCCTCCCATTCATCTCATTGGAAGGAGTTGTTAACCCGGTGACTGCTTTGTCCGGCAAAGTTGAATTGGTTCCATTCATATCTAGGATTTATCGAATATAAATTCTCATTTGGCTTATTCTGATGTCCACCTGAAGAGGTGTTGGTGACATGAGTGCGATAGGTGCATCAAGTGAATGTGGGTTACAATTCCAATCATTTTAGATGTGGAAGCCTGCAAGTCTCTTGTACATGATGGTATGTTCGGGTGTTTCATACGCCCTAGAACATTGCTCCTGCAGACAACACAAAATCTTTAGGATAAAGCAAACATTTATTCTGTTCGAGTGTAACTTTAAGGCAGGTGAAACTAACTTCCGTCACTGAATTCGCCATGTATCGTGGTCGCAGGACGATATAGAGATACTCTTACCCGATCTGTATCATGTATCTTTCACCTTGCTCGTCGAAGGATAACATTCGAGATTATGCAGGATTATACACAAATGATCCTTTTTGGGAAATTACTGGATTACAAATTATTTATTGCCTCAAATTCGAATTTTATTTCCTTCCATACTTCACAAGCAAAATTGTATCCCTTAGGGACCGTACACGCACCTTTAGATGCATACTGTTAAAAAAAAAAATCCAAATAAGGAGAACTAAGCCTAGGAAAACTTGGACTTATTTCATGACTTACACGTGGTATGAAAGTCGATTGTTAAGGGGATACTACATCAAGATTCCTGACACCTTGTGAACCCTAGATATAACGGTTCTCAACATGATCAACTGTATCGATCAGGTATTTTGCCCACAGACCTATATAGCCAAAATTAACCATATTCATGCTCACTTGCATGATCAACATTCATAAGATTATGACCATCCACACTAAAATATATGATGATCTTGGATAAAAAAACACTACCACCGTCATACAACTTTAGCAATGACAACCCTTGATTTATTACTATGACTACTATTTTCCCACGACATCCCATCAACTTGTGTAATGCAAAGGGTTTCCATACAACTACGAACAATAGACAAAGAGTTTAAATGTGTATCTGGTTGGTTACCTATATCTTTCTGGCTATCTCCACACCTCTTACCGGCAAGTCATGGATCTCGCCGTTGAGATGTAAGATCCTCCCTTACTTTTGGAAACATGACCCAAAAATAACATGAGAACCAAGGCTGCAAATCAAAGAAAAACACAAAATTGTTTCTAAAATACATTAGACAAAAAAAGGAAAAAGAATAAATACTTGTATTATATGGATCCATGCATACTTGTAGTTAATACCAATAACACTCCATCCTTATATCTTCAAGTACATATTTATTCAGAGCCTTGTATATCCTAGCAAAGATTTCTCCTCCCAATCAAATATGTGTAGACTGGACAAGTCACGAAATAATCTGAGCAAGTACTTGATATCTAGAAACCGTGTCTTTACTATTGGGTAATAACACTGAACCCACCATCCACATCAAAAACCAACAAGACAATCGCTCGCGACAAATATTTGCGGCTCCACCATTTGTCATAAATCCATCTCTTGATCACAGTCAGTTTAATGTTAGCCTAAGCAACAAATGTTCCTCTCAAACGTGCACGGTTATTATCTGTCACTATTATATAACCAACTTCATTGACCGGTTCATTGACAACTTCATTTTCATTTTCATTTTCATTTTTTTTTCATTTTGATTCTCTTCCCCTCATCCCCTTGGGGTTTTTCTTGTACTTCTTCCACAACTCGCCCTTGTCCTCGCACTTTCCTTGCCTTTTTTATTTCCCTTTCCCTTCTTTTTTTGGTGATAAAAGTTAATGTAGCAAAAAATCGCATTCGGCTGATAGTGTTTCCATTACCCTTGCTCAAATCTTCCAAAGTTATACGTTTTCCATCGAATTTTATACTTGTTAAGTATGTGAACTCCCATGGAGTAAAACCCATCTCTCACCCTGGAAGTGAAAATGTGTGTTCTACCACCACCTCTCGGATATATCAAATTGAGAAATTTAACATAATTAAGTTTCAGATACTCAATATCAAAGATTTTACTAAACCCGCAATGCTTGATTACGTCCTTAGCTGCGGCATTTCGAAAAACAATTTCACTTTGTTCTTTTAACCCTCTTGTGCCTCCTCTAGGTCTTTATGTGTATACTTTGTCTTGAGACTTGAATTGGGCTACAATTTTTGAGATGTAACTGATCATTCTTTGTCGAAACATGACGTAGTTTCAAAATTATGGCATCCATTCTATGAAGGCTGGGTGAATACATTCTATGATGCATATTCAATCCTACAACACATATGGAAATAATCGCATTTCATGATTATCATAAAAATTATGAAATCAAAACCCTAGAGATGCAATACTTACCTCTAATGAAATGATGGATGAATTTCAGAATTGACAATTGTAATAGAACCACATATGATCATAGACAACAACCACCTGAAACCCCACTATCATCACCACCACCTCAACCCAACACCATCTGAAACCCCAACACCACCACCAGAACCCCCCATCCTGAACCCCCATTGGCACCTGAACCCTCACCACGCCACCTGAACCCCACC
>JAJJMA010322144.1:7356-18983 GCA_023529015.1 Papaver nudicaule
ATCGCGGCCTAAAGTTCGACCCCTCTATATCTTTGACAGCCCCCCCCTGAGGCTTAGTTTTTCAGAGGGGTCCCTCGGCTGCGTACTTCGCTGCTTGTTTTGAGGACGAAGTAGCTGCCTCGGGGTTCCATCCACCGCTATTGGTAGATGTTAATCCCATTTATTGTCCCCTCGACGCCTCAGAAAAAGAGGTCCTCGTGGTCGTTTGGTAGTGGGCACGAATGTATCATCAGCTTATATAGCCTTGATTCAAAGTGTCCACCGCTAACGGGGTTTCTTGTGGGTAGAGGTCTGTGTCACATAACTCGTAGGGCCCTTACGATTTATATGAGCATCAGCTCTGTGCCTGCTTTTCGAGGTCTTTTATTTGATTGTTTTGGCGTTTTTTGCCTTGGCGTTAAAGCCTTTTTATTGTTGGCGTTTTTGCCTTGGCGTTAAAGCCTTTTTATTTTGCGACGAGGCACTAGAGGAGATATGGCGTCATGACCAGTTTATTTTTGGCGTTAAAGCCTTTTGCAATTATGCCTTGCCAAGTGGGATTTTTTACCCGCCCTGGCAGGATCTGGAGCTTGATTTCAGAAGAAGCTGCATCAAAGGGTGCGATTTTCATTTATTTAATCTTTCTACAAGTGCAGCTTACATAAAAAGTTGCTTTCTTAGACGAGGTGTTTCCTATGCTTCCTTTCCATTGGGGTTTTTGACTTCTGGCCTTCGCGTTATTCCCGAGTTGCTTTTCTACGACGGACGGCCCAGCCCAGAAAGGTTCTTGTTGAATATTCCTGCCTTCGCTAAACCCGCTCAATTGTTCGTTCGGAGTCTAGAGGTAACCCGCTGCTACGAGGAACTATTATTCGTTGTTGGGACGTTGGTCTGGCCTGGTGCCTGCCATTCCTGTTGTTTCAGCTATTAATTCTTTTATGCTTTAATCTGTGACTTTAGGATTCTTCTGCTGAGTGTGGCTGTGACCGAGGGTCGTCTCCTGCTTTATGGTCGCTGTTGTGGTTTGCTTGACATCTGGTGCCGTTTCCGAATGTGTTATTATTGACTGAGTCTTAGTCTGTGTGTTTTATTTTGCGGCATGTTTCGCCTTACTCAATGCCTCGTTGTCTGTTTGCTTTTTCTTCGGTACTATATTTCTTATAGATTATTTTGATTTTGCCAAGTCTTTGTATTATAAATGTTGTATGCTGACTTGGTTGTTCTGAATGGTGCCAAAGGTTGGTTTCTCCGTCGCTAGAGTTTGAATAGTGGCGTGGGAGTTGTAAAAGGTATGTAACTACTTTATTGGGTAATGTGCGGTTATGGCATCTTAAAGTATTGGTGCGTTTATCAAGGGAATCCTTAATGCAGTTTTTACTTTTTCCAAATTGTAACGTCTGTGACTTGATTAGATTTGGCGACTAGGTGGTGCCCTGAATCTTACTATAAAAGGTTAAATATTCCCATTGCCTTTTGCAGTGTTTGTTTGTTTGTATTATTTTTTTTATTTTTTTTGTGACCAGATCTTTTAAGAGGAAATGACTGACAGAGGGAAAGCGCCCATGGAGGAAGGAAACATCAGGATGGACCCAAGTAACAGGAGAAAACAAATTCGAATGATAATGGAAATGGGAACCGACTTCTCAAGTGTTGGGTCTTCTAGAAGGGAAAGTAACCCTGATAAGGTGATTCGTCTTTTCGGTCATCTCATAAGGAGTGATGAGAGAAGGAGGGAGCAGAGAATGAGAGACGATGGTGGTCCTTCCTATGACTGTCGTATGTATGAAACGAGATCGTTTTTTCGTCGTCATAGTGAAGAAATTTTGTTGATGCTGGGAGAGGATCTCATTTTTTCTGATGATGAGATGAGTGTGAAGGTTGAAGTAAAAGAGGAGGTTGATGACGTAGGTCCGTCTGCCGCCGCTTTTATTCATGTTCCTCCGGTCGATGAACCAGTTGCAGTCAAAGAGGAGGTTGATCTTGTTCCGGAGGTTGCTGCCCCCGAGGAGAATGTTGCTGCTATTCCTGCCAATGTACCGATTATTGATGTGGATCTGCTCGGTGGTCTTGACGAAGATCGCGGTACCGTGGCCGGGCGGCTTCAGGGTAGACGTAGGAATAGGAGAAATTGATGTATTTTTTTCTCTTTTTAAGTGTTGTTTACACCTTTTTCGTCGGAGTAGTTGCTATGTTTTTTTTATAATCTTTACTTTCGAAATGTGCGTCTTCGTTGTCTATTTTATGAATTCTACTGTTTATATCCGAATGTTCACACCGAAGAGTTTTTCCTTTTAATTAATGCGATCCGAGGTGTGTGTATTTTGTTTGAAATACCTTTGTTTTTTCTGAAAACTTTTTCTACCCCTTGCTGATCCGTAGTGATAAATTCTTAGCGTATTATTTTTATTTATTTATTTTTTTTTTTTTTTGAAGAAGTGTCGTGGTTGTTTTATGGCTTCGCTGAGTGTTACCAATTTTAATGAGACATTGTTTGTGCGTGTGGGTGTTAACTCTTTGAATCCATAGATATCATTGTTCGGGGGCATCAGCGAGGCACTCGTGAAAGCACCTTTCTGTAAGCCTTTCCGAATATGATGTTTATTTTTTCCCTGGGTTATTCGTACTTTAGTTGTCATTTTTATATTAGCGAGAGTGCGATTCGGGCTTTCTTCGGCGGGTCTGCTTGTAAAATATATTTCTCGCCATCTGGAAGCATCACCCGAAGTACTTCGGACCTTCTTCGAGAGTGGTTCGGGCTTTCTTTGGATCCATATTTGTTTTGTCTTGGTGATGGTCCCTACCCCCTGCACTGGTCCTTTTGGCTTGACTGGATCTCCGAAGTGCATCGATCTGTTTAACGGTTGTATTTGGGTGATTCTATCAATTGTGGCAAATAAATGAGGTCCATGTATATATTCCATTGGTCTTGTTATGCAAGATTTTGCAAAATCCTGAAAATAGTTTCTAAGCCGCTATTCGCTGCTGCCTTAGATGCTGACTTTTTGTTTGCTTCGGCTAGTTGCTTCTTTAGCTTTTTTATCTTTCTGTTTTTCAAAATTAACTTTCTAAATTGTGCAGCTCTCGCCGTATTTTCTTCGGTTGGTTGGTGTTCAGGCATGTCGTTGTCAGGAACAGCCGTTTCGTCTTCATCTTCGTCGTTTTCTCCATTTTCTTCTTGTATTTGCTGTTGAGGTGGCTCGTCAGCCTCTGGGAATCCTTCTCCCTCTGGGCCTAAGTCCTCTATATGCACTTCGTCCTCGTTTACTTGTTCTCTGTGTTGGACTGTGCTTGCTGCCACCTCGGGTGATAACCCTTTACTCGTTGAAAATCTGGTGTAATGTTGCCTCGAGGAACCGGTCCCTTGCCTCGATGATCCCACTCGCTGCTTCGGAGCCTGGTCAGATTTCGAAGCCATTCTGGTTGTGACCTGTCAGAAGACAAAAAACCCGTGAGGTCCAAGGCGGCTACTGCAGTGTACTATGTCGGCCATATTGACCTGTACATTGCAATGGTTTTATCGTGCGAGTTTTCTTGTTGGTCACATTCGTTTCTTTTAGGCAGCTTCGGAGCCTGGTCAGATCATATTTTTTGTCTTTTAGCCAAAACCATCTTTCTCAATGATTCCTTCATACAAGTTTATTTTCCAATGTAACATGTACTTTGAAAACACTAAAAATAGGTCTAAAAGATTTTTTCCATAATCATTTGCTTATAGCCGATCCTGATTTTAAAGCATATACGATGAAAATCAACTACCATTCTTGAAATGGACTTAATCATGTCAGGGTTTGAGACCCCTGGACGATGACCTGACCATCTGATGATTTGCTCATAAAATCCCTTGAACCTGCTAAAGCCTTTAAGGATCTTTAGACGTTTAAGGTGTTGGAGCTTTTTTAAAGAACAAGCTTTGAAGATCTTTGAAAGTTTGAGAAAATCTACAAAAAATTTGAAAACCCGAAAAATCACAGGCAAACCCTAAGTTGTTTTAATCAGTCCCTGTTTCTAGCGCCAAACTGTATGAGTAGAATATCTGCATAGGTACATGATGTTCTATAGCCCTCAGATCTCACTCACACACACAGTCATTTAAACATGATTCAAGGTACAAAGACCTCAAGAACAATACCGAAGATATGTAAAAAGACATTAATCAGAAGACTAAATATATGAAGATTTGTATTTCGGTGTTGCAACTACATGGATTATGATCCTAAGGAGCTAGAGGAGATACATACCAAATCCCTCTCTTGCCGCTTAGGTTACACCCAAAAATTCCAATCCTTACAATGTTCTCCAAGCTCGCTTTATATAGGCCGAGCTTGGGTGGTTTACAGCTAATAAGACAAGGGACTCAATCATGGTGGTGTCAGTTCTTGTCGAGTAAGGCGGTTCCTTCGGCAGTTCTCCGAAGATGGTTCTGGGGCTTCGGTCCTTCGAGGCGGGGCCCGGATCCCTCTCTTCTGACTCTTCACTCTCATCTTCGGGCTTGTCTTTCCTGGGTTTGGTCCGAAGCTTCGCTATTACTTCCTTTGGTGTGGTCTTGCTTCTTGGATCTCTGACACGTGTCCCGAGGGGTTTTACCCTCCACAAGAATATTCTTGAAATTCAAGAGGATCAACTACTTCTTCATTAAAAGATCTCTTGTTCTTCCTTTCACAACCAACACCTTCACAATTGTTAACTTTGTTTGCTTCTTCTATATTTTCTCGTGTGACACTACGAGTGATATGTTTCATAGTAATTGTGAAAGCACTTGAACGCGAAATTCAAGTTCGGTTGGTGTGATATGTATATATATATATATATTATCTCAATGAGATAATAAAGGAAGTTGGTATAGTATAGTATATGCAAGGAAGGCGGTTTCAAAATATTAGTTTCGTTCGCGAAGTTCTGGAAAAATCTAAAATTATCTATACAGTTTCCTAAAAAAAAGGAGTTTCGGAACAACTTGTTTTTACCAAGTCGGAAAATTCACGACTTTTTCAATAGCAAGGGTCGCATAATCTTCCTCACAAAAATAACTTAATATTTGAGTGTGCATGCCTATACTGAAAGAATTAATGTATACCTGAATATTTGGCAATAAACACCTTTAGCCAACAAAAGTCACTAAATTTAATTATTAACATTAACATCATGATTACTTGAACCTTTTAGCTTACACATATAGATATTCCATGGATCCTGGTATCGACTCTTTCCTTAGGAGCCAGAGGCAGAGATAATTATAGAGGGAGCATAAAAAGTGTTGATACTCGTATCGAGTCATTACATTTTTGACTCATAAGTGATGTGAAAGCACAATCTATAAGACAAATTTCTTGAGACAGACATTTTAGGCATAATTAGTACCTCATCAAAAGGTCGCTTAACTCTTTGAGAGCAAACGTCTCATTGGAGCATAGGCTCAACAAAAACAAATCGTCTTATGGCTGGCAATTAAAAAAAAAACTACAAGGATTTGCATTAATATTAGGATCCCACTTTTATTAGAAAATAAAATCCTTGAAGTATACTGTCCTCTTTTGTTCAAGCTGAACAATTATAACATTATTATCTAGACAGTACATAGATAAGAATGGTGACATGTAACTCTAAGTGTTACGGCGAGTGAGTTCCCACTCACCTTGTGTCAACAAGCTTGTTTTATTTTTCCTTTTCCTTTGAGAAATTATCATAAAAGTTTCTATCATCAAAATAAGGTTCAAGAGTTGAAGAGTTACCTGAAGATTTATGTTCGTTCCTTCGAAGAATTTTATTGATGATGTCTTCATACCGTGAAGCAAGATTGTTGAAGTTTTCTAATTACAACTTATCTTTACCATTATCATAGTGGTTGTCGTCAAAGAAGTTTTTCTTCTTAGGAACCCAATATTGGGATCTTCCAACATTTGAATTGTTGAAGCGACGATTTCTAAATCCACCAGATTGTGACTGAGCTCTTATTGCAGGAGCAATATTTGAGCTTTTTGATAAGTCGGTCTGGGATGTGACCAGTTTATGGGACGAGTGGCTCCCTTGATTCACCTACTTCTTTGAGAACAAGATCCAATTTTCGCTGAAGATCTGTGATTCCTTTGTTCTCAATGTTCTTCCCTTGTTTTTTACGAATATGAATATTCGTTTTGCACTTTTGGCTGAACACATGTGCATCTTTAGACTTTTTAGTCTTAAGGTTGGAGACAGGTGTCACGACAACTTTTTCTTCAGATGAAGTTTTTGTTTTTTTCTTGGAAATAGAAGCAATATTAACAATAGATGCTGGAATTAATTGATACACATTTAGTTTGCGTATTTTTTCCTTGAGGAGTGCAATCTCTCCTCTCAATTCCGTTATTTCACATTGAGTTATGGTTAAAGAAGATTCAGATTTTGATCATTCACCAACAGCAAAGTCTGCTTTTGGATAAACATCCAGATCCGTCATATCAATATGATTGATAAGTCAATTTACCTTGTGTTTGAGACGAGTAATATCAGATGCTTCATATGATTGATAAGTTCATCACTTTCTTTGATAGCATCTCTTTCAGCCTCTGAATAAGAATCATCAGATAGAGCGAAAGGCAAGGTATCTTGAAGTTTTGCTAATAAGTCATTCAATTTCTTTTGAGGAAAAAATTACAAGACTTTTAGCTATATACTGACACCCCTTAGCAACCCAGAGTGCCAATTAGCTAATAATAGGGATAAGAGACTGAAAAAATATACAATTTGCTTACAGCCTTACATAATTTTAATTTAAAAATAAATTGACCATAAAAAACTTCAAGACGCTTTGAACTTCCCCCATCTCCTCCCTAGGATCTCAGGTACTGCATCATCCGTTACTGCATTATCAGCTACTGCATCAGAGGCAATTGGTGATGGAGGGTTCAGGACAATCGTCTTGACGAGCTTTACAGAATACAAGAACATGGTACGTGGGTGTGATGTTGGTCTTGAGCAGCAACACAATTGGGCATCATCCTCGACTTAACCACTATTAAGCCCAAAACTGACTTTTTATGGCTAGGCCCATAACCTTTTAGCACGGCCCAACCCGTACATATTGAGTCTCAGAGAAACTCCGGATCCAAGAGTATACCCGGATCCTAAATAGTTACTGCCGGATATCGAAGAAATCCGTCACCGGCCATGATTAAAGTCTGATAACCCAGAAGTGATTCGAGGTCCAAACCAGAAGCCCCATCATTGTTGAGAAAGCCCGAAAACGCGTGTATGAACCAAACAGAGCCCAATCCACCTTCATCTGTTATTGTACAGCTCGATAATGAAGTTTCTTGCTGATGATCATGATCATCATGATTGACACTCGGATCAGAAGGTTGATGACGTATTTTATAGTTTCCATTCCAACCATGAGAGCAGAAAGAGTCATTAAGAGGGCTTCTGTGTGATGAAACAACCCCAGAAATCCTTTCCCGTGATAAATCTTTAGATTTTGAATTTTGCTTGACACGGGAAGTATGTTGCTGATCGTGATGAAACTCACTAGTTACAGCTGATATCTCCTTCAATCAATCTTCTATTGTATACACTCTTAGCACAGAAAAATAGCCTTAAAGGGAATAAACCCTAACAGAGAAAATTTGTTCTTTGATCTATTGGAACATTTTGTAATGTCGGAAAAGTCTAGAAAGAACCGGCAAAGACAAAGTTACAAGTCAGTGGAATTAAGAGATGTCTAGAATGCTCTAGACTTTCGGTTACCTAGATAAGTTAGCTAATGTAAAAGAAAAGTCTAGAGAGAAGATTATTCTAGAGTTGTAAGTCAGGTTTTGATAAGCTGTGTTAAGAAGTATCTAGATGTGCCCAGCAATGTAATGTAGTCAAGCTAGAGTCGGTTGCTAGAATTATCTAGAAAACACTTCTAGTCCGACTGGTTATAAGAATAGTCTTGAGTCAAAGAATTCTAGAGAAATCTAGGACTTGCTGTGGTCAGTCAAAAGGTGCATGTAAATGAGAATGTTCTAGATACAACTAGAGAATTACCATGGTCGGTTAACTCAGCCTATAAATAGGCAAGTCTGTGTCATTTGTATCAAGAAAGCAAATCCAAGCAAGTTCAAAAGATCAATAAAGACATTAAGTTTACAGTTACTTAGTCTTGCTTCACCACTACAACTAGAGCTTAAGGAGCTCTGTATGAGCGACGCCAATGGCGACACCATGCTCATACATCTCCACCACAATTTCCGCAATATAATCATCATCAAAAATATTCATATTTCTAACATGGTATCAGAGCAATTAAAAATTCAACATGATCATTGTCCTTGCTCTGTTTTCCGAAACAAAGTATCTCTGTGTAGGGTTTTTGAACGCAGAAATCTTCAATTGTTTACAGTCCCTGGATAGACCCGTGTTGTGAACGCCCTTGCTGCATGTTATGAATCTCTGAGGATCAAACAGCACGTTGTATAACTCGAATCTTCTCTGTTCTCGACAGATTTTTTCACGAACCAAAAACCCTAAAACTGAGAAATCGAGTTTGATGATGAATCTACGCCTTCTAGCCCTCCCAGCCGCGTCATAGGTCACTAATAACTCTAATGTTGAGCTATCAGAAGCTGCTGGTGATTCGTTCTTGACAAGATACATCATCGGTGGAGATATCGTCGTGACGACCACCTCTAAACCTAAACTCATCGAGCCTGCAACACCATAAACATCAAGTTCTGAGACAGCATGGGGATCTCTTGATTTCATCTTTTTGTGGGTATACCTCCAGGATGTCGCAGGTTGAGCTTTTGGTGGAGTTTCGATATTTGAAGGTGTTGTTTTGATCGTGAAGAACACCTCTGATCTTCTTTTGGTTGAATCACCATGATATGGTGATGATATGATATCCCTCCCTGCCATCCTGGATCACCAAAGATGATCAAGAGGCAGGGAAAGATGATAGCTGCGTGAAGTTTTACTTGAAACCCTAAAAAAAACTTTTTTTTTTTTTTAGGGTAATATTTTTTGGCTGAATTTTTTTTTCCTTGGTATCTTGAAGTTTTGGTTTCATCATATTATCCAGGGTTTCAGATAATGATGATGATCCAATTTCAGTTGTTGATTTATCAGAATCGTTTCCTGGTGCATCAAATGGTGACATATTCATAGTTCACAAATTTGTCAAACACACACAGTTAAGTCTTTCAGGTGTTTGCTCGCTCTGATAACAATTGAAAAGGAGGGGATACCAAGGTACACCACCAACTTTTGAATTCGTGAACCTAGTTGATTAAGTTACTTGAACAATCTCACAAATCAATATTCAAGCAAAAACCCAAGTACAATTCTTTGTTCAAGAACCGGATCCTGACAAGAACAAGTTCTTGTAGATCTCAATAGAGATGGATTCACTCAAGAGTTAGAATCAACAAACTTGCAATACTTAAATTATATAGATCAGAGAATATATAATGCAGAAGGTAAAAGTAATGCAAGACACCAGAAGTTTTGTTAACGAGGAAACCGCAACCAACAAAAAACCCCTGGGACCTCGTCCATATTTGAACACACACAGTATTAAGCGAATACAGACACCAACCTACTATCAGACTTCAGACTGGAATGTATCGAGACTGAAATAACCCTCCAAGCAACTCAGCTATCGTTGTGCTCCTACGTCTCTTGACTCCTGCAGAAGCCTACGCACTTGATTGCCCTAGCGTTACCCTGCCTAAGAGTTGCTCCACCGTCCATCGTGAAGACTAGCATTACCCTGCCTCTAACATGACGCATGTTTGTACTCGATTTGTCTATCAATAAATAATACGATAGGTGATTTTCCTTTAGACTTAAAGTCAAGGTTAATGAAAATCGATTTACTGATTAGGGCTTATTGATCTAGCCTAAATAGTTTTACCCCGTAATACGTGACGAACTCGCTATTAAACCTAGTTCTGGAATTGCGTTATGGAGCTTCTAGGACTTATAACACCGAGTGAAGCCGTGCAAAGCTTCTATCAAATCTTTGGTCTTTATTGATTGAATTGACCCCAACAAAACAATCGACTTATGATACAGGATCAGGAATATTAATTCCGACCTGTGCTTCATGATCCCAACTGAAGTCTTTCAAATAGTCGTAGTCCAAGAAAAATGACTTCGAGATGACGACCAACTTTATGCAAGGATACACAGATGTGTAGAGGATTGGTTTGTATCTTGTAGAAGGTCATCTGTTTATATTGATCGTCAAGGGAGGATTTGCTTTAAAGTTAAGAAACCTTGAGTAGGGCTCAAGCAAGTTTCCGAACTTAGAAAAGTTCATAGGCTTGCTTTGAGATCCAACTCAATCTTCTTCTAACCCGTTGGTGAAAACCTAAGGGCTGTGAGAAGACTCTGCTTGATCAAAGCGAAGGATGGCAATTGCTTAGCAAGTAAACCAAGCTATAGGGTCCATGAGATTAAACATGAATTTAAAAGACTATTGTGGACAAGAGCTCCATGGGCCGTAGTGAGAACGAGTTCGGGAATCCATTCACACATGGCAAAATTATCAAAAGAAGTTTTTTTCCATGGCTTATATGAACGCTTTCATGTAGCAGTTTTCCGAGTTCAGGGATTTTTGAACTCTTATATGAACGTGTTCATGTAAAACTGCTGAGTTCAGGAATTTCCCTTCCAGCATATGAACGTGTTCATGAACGCGTACGCAGTTCAAGTGTAATTTGAGAACTAGCTTCATTCCTACATTGTTCTTATGCATTGGTCACTAAGTAAACCTAAGTGCCAAGAAAATTAGTCTTTGATCCTTCGAGATCACTATAAACAATATCATAGACTATTTTATTGATAGTAGTTGAAAAACAGTTTTGAATTAGCTTTTGGAAGTTTTGAAAACAAGTAAGGGTTTGATCTTGACTGTGAAGGAAGTTTTTCGGGAATTGTCCGGTCAAACCTACTAGCGTTAGTATGTCAAGCTAGTTGTCAGTTTTAGGTGTCAAAACACAATTCTTGATTTAGTCTACTATAGTTTAGATATCGGTTTGGGATATAGACAAAGTAGTAGAGACCTTGAAGACGAAGACTGCAATTACAAAGAAGACATCAAATATTCTTCATCGACAAAAGGTTAGTAGGAGTTATGACTTTATATGGAATTTATTTTATTCTACTTATTCTATCTTCCGAAATAGTCAGCTACTTTAGTAGAGATACTAATAGCGATTGAGATTTGTACTCTTGTCTACATAACCGAGTTATGTTGGTATGTGTTCCCATCATACTAAGTTTACAAGGTACATGCGATAGATTCAATACATTTTCCATAGCAATCTGGGTGAATCTAAAAGAGTACTCTAGAGCAGAGTCCATGGATTATAGCTGAGAGCGTATCACACGTCTAAGTACTGGCCCAGCCTAGAACTTCCAGCGTATCCAGTTAAACCCTAAATCTAAATAATGATGGTTCACTAACCGGTTCATGAACAGTGTCTCCGGATTTTCCTCCTGAGTTCTAAAAGGTCGATCTGTACGCGTATATGTACGTGAACCACAAATTCGATGTATTTGGTCCGAATTCAAATGGACGGTTCCCGAACCGTCCGAGTGAATATTTTGCGGGATTTTCACACTGGTTAAATAACTAACTGCTTATCTCTTAGTTGGACTTGGTTTATCACGAAATATCTTTTGTGGTC